>JAQFZB010000578.1:0-12593 GCA_034695165.1 Desoria trispinata | reverse complement strand
TAACTACTATACTAATCGAAACAAAATATTTTTGCTAGATTCTAGTAACTAAAGAAAACGGAAACTTAGAACTGCTGTACATTTTATGATGCTTGTATATTTATTATATTACTATTATCCATTCTATTCACATAATTTCACAATTGTTTTTACTTTAATTTAATTACTCATTGCATATAGTTATCATTTCATATATTTAGTCTAATTTATTGAATAGAGGTGATCAGTGGAACTATGTGATCCAGAAGAGTTGTCCACAGTGGAAAGAATGAAGGAAAGAAAGCCTAAAATTGAACAAGAACGTACAACTGTTAAATATACATAAATATATGCTTCAGTAGTGAAATGAAAAAGTATAAATTGTGTACCTTATTACTGTCCCCGAGCACCCCCTTGAGATTGCCCCCTAGCACCACGTTTCTTTCCAGCTTGGGAAGCCCCTTGCCCCTTAGAGCGACGTTTCTTTCCAGCCTGGGAAGCCCCTTGCCCCTTAGAGCGACGTTTCTTTCCAGCCTGTGAAGCCCCCTGCCCCTTAGAGCGACGTTTCTTTCCAGCCTGGGAAGCCCCTTGGCTCTTTGAGCGACGTTTCTTTCTTGCTCCGCCTTGGGATTGAGATTGACCCTGGGATCGTCGTCTCTTCTCAGCACCTCCTTGAGCTTTCTTTGATCGACGTTTCTTTCCAGCCTGAGAAGCCCCTTGACTCTTCGAGCGACGTTTCTTCCCAGCCTGAGAAGCCCCTTGGCTCTTCGAGCGACGTTTCTTTCCAGCTTGGGAAGCCCCCTGTCCCTTAGAGCGACGTTTTTTTCCAGCCTGAGAAGCCCCTTGGCTCTTAGAGCGACGTTTCTTTCCAGCCTGGGAAGCCCCCTGTCCCTTAGAACGACGTTTCTTTCCAGCCTGAGAAGCCCCTTGGCTCTTCGAGCGACGTTTTTTTCCAGCCTGGGAAGCCCCTTGACCCTTAGAGCGACGTTTCTTTCTTGCTCCGCCTTGGGACTGACCTTGGGATTTTTTCTTCTCAGCGCCTCCTTGAGCAGTCTTCTTCGAGCGACGTCTCTTTTGAACTCCGCTTTGAGATTGACTTTTGGATCGTCGTCTCTTTTCAGCACCTCCTTGAACTTTTTTGGAGCGACGTCTCTTGCCAGCAGTTGAACTTCCTCTTGATCCAGCAGAAGCAGATCGACGTTTCTTGCCGGTACTTGGTTGATCTTGAGCCTTTGAAGAACGTCTGCTCGAAGTACCTGAATTCTCATCAATAGTTGGGAGAGCTGCTTCAGAAGCTGCAGGTGTTGAGTCGGTGTCATTGGGACCAGCCGTGTTGTTCTTTGTGAAGCTTCGAAGCGTTTCTAAAGGAAGGTAGATATAGATGAATGGTTAATGTTAACTTTTTCTGACATATAGATAGTTATATAAATAATACTCACGGCGTCTGTTCACTACGGCAGCTAGGTCCATTGTATTGGGGCGTGCCGGAACTGGATTCAAAGCCATCATAGACTTGGAAGTAGGTTGAGGAAATGTGGATGAAATTGTGTGTTCGGGAATTTTTTATGAATAATGAAATGAAATGGAATTAAGGGTTATTCCAGGGTTCGTCTTTTCCTTGTTCCTTTCCTTCTCTATCCGCTGAATTCGTTGTCATGGTCACAAATGATAAGTGGATAAGAAGTGTGTTTGAATAAATAAAAATATGGCGAAAAAAAAAAAAAAAAAAAAATAAGTGGAGAAAAGTCGGAAATTTCCTGCAGAGGATGCAGATGCCCATGCAACAAGAAGGAACACTCATGCTCACGAATGATTTTAAAAATACATTATTATTATTGTTCTTTTAAATTATTATAATTATTATAAGTACCATTAGATGTCATAAATTAAACTTTACTTTAGAATACGATCATTGTAAAGATGATAAATAGCACGACTAACAGCAGGTCCAATGTTGCGCCCAGAATTTCCGTAGAATATAAACGCCAAGAGATTTTCCTTGTCTTTCTCAGATCTACAATCTCGATAACCTCTCTTTAGAGCTGTAAGGGTTGGGTATTTCTGAACTATTGCATACGATTTATCCACTGAAAGGCCACGAAGTCGCATCAAGTGTCTGGCAAACATTTCTTGAACGGTCCAATTCTATTGATTTATTATCATATGACCAATTGATAAAAGCAATTCCCATTAACTATTATTGCACGAATACATTAGCTTACTTTTGTTTTAACCGAGAAATCATTAAAATCACTGAACAATTGAAGGTAAACTTCGCCGTTTGTTCCACGATCTTTGTACTGTGACCATTCTTGTTTCGTACAGCTTGATACCTTCTTGGACTACAGAAAGATATTTTCATTACATGACATGAATAGTACTACCAAAATTATTATAATAGTAAATATCTTCCTCTCCTCTTAAAGTATACCTCATAAGTTCTTTTGAGAAGTCTAGTCATATGAGTAAGGTACCCGCAAGTGTCTTTAATTCCATTAGTCTCTTGGATCATAAAACCATCCGTCATCTGCGTATTAGCCATTGCCTGTTTCAGTGCCCCTTCTGCTAAACCCCAATCGCCTGAAAATAGTAAATAAGATCTTTGAATCACGGAGTTACAAAATATCCGGGTGTTTTACCTCGCCCATGATCTTCCAATAAATAAATTGCACTGAGTTCTGTTTTCTTTAGTCGAAACTTCTGTTCATGAAATCTCCCATCCTTTATACTATGCGCCAGGTCATCAGATCGTTTCCTTTCGACAACGTATGGTAACACCATCTCAGCTTTTCGATTTATTGTCAATCGATTATTTGAGCTAGTACCCACTATTTCCCGACAAACCCACACGAAATCTCCAACTGATAAGCGAACAACTTCAAAGGACACTCCGTTCTTACGCAGTTCAGCTATTACGTCTTCTTTCTTACATTTTCTGTTAATTAGTAGAAAAATTAATTAATTTAAAATATTAATTAATTCTATTAATTAATAAAACATACGCAGACGTTTCAGAAGTATCCACATAAAGAACAACTTCGAATTGACCGGGTTGGAAAACTGTTCTATAGAAATTCGCAGAAGTGTTTAATTGATTCGCTGATGACTGGCTGTCATCCTCGCCTTCTTCTTCTGAAATACAAAGTGGAAAAGTTTCTTCCATCTAGCATAAATGTAATTTGTATTTAAATACCTTCAATTGACTCCAAATTGATCTGTGGATCTGCTCGGAGTAATTTTGCTGCTAGTTCACGACCTTCTGGAGATAACATGTACCTATATAAAACAAAGTATTTCAAGCACTCTTTCAAGTATTGATTGAGGTTTTTCCGTTTTTCGCGTACTGCGTTGGATGTCCCTGTTTGACAACAAGTCCTTTATTCACAAGAGTTGTGATACCACTCCAAGCAGTGTAGTTGCTGGATGGATTATCCGCTCTTGTCATTGATGTATCACAATGTGCTTGAGCATCTTGTAGCAATTCTGTCTTCGTCATGTAACCCCTATAGCCTGCTTTTGTTTCTCGTATTCCAAGAGCCACCATCAATGCGTAATTGCCAGATCGAAATGCCGGAATATACTCACGTCCACGACCTTTTGTTTTTGACCCCGTTGCAGTAACTTTCTTTGGTCGACTGACACACATAGAAGTAGGCTGTGATTGAGAGTTGTCTTCATCTTCATTGTTGGGAATTGCTGAAGTTTTCTGACGTTTTTTCGATGGTTTTTTATATGGATCTTGTGGTTGGGATGAATCCCCTACTAAGTCCACAAGTTGAAGTTGTGAAGAAGAATCATCTACGTATTATTACTATTATATTAGCCAAATTATAGGTTGGTAGGTTATATTATTGATCAGATTAGATTTATAAATACAAATACAAACCTTGACCGATATTCTCTTCTTCCATTCGTTTATCAATCATTTTGGCAAGAGCTGGTCCGAAATTCTCCAGTAAAAGACATTCTCTTCCGTTTGATAACTGAAGTGGATATTTCCGAAGAGATGATAATGCCTGTGTATATTAATTAGATCTTTTGCTTTCACTTGTCGAATTATAACAAGATAAGTTTGTTGAGTACATAATTAGCTGTAATAAATTATTTATTACAGTTCATTATGTACTCATACTCAATGGATAAGATAAGATTATAATACCTTGGAGTA
This sequence comes from Desoria trispinata, assembly GCA_034695165.1. Taxonomy (NCBI): domain Eukaryota; kingdom Metazoa; phylum Arthropoda; class Collembola; order Entomobryomorpha; family Isotomidae; genus Desoria; species Desoria trispinata. The sequence goes on along the minus strand of JAQFZB010000578.1, from coordinate 8,446 downwards.
AACGTATTGCATCTTGGAATTCTTCTCCACGGCATCTTCTCTCCATTCAATGAGCCACTGTTCGAACAGGGGATTCTTCCCATTTGCTGACGGTTTCAACGGCTTTTTACCGTAATTGCCAAACTGGCTGAATTGACTCATAATTTGTAAGCTTATCTGCACAGAATAGAAATATTCTGTGGCTTATCTGAATCTGCCGAGAGTCATTAAAAATTTAACGTCTTTGTTTGTTGACTCAGTTGACTGTCGGTCAATTTGGTGCAACTGTGGTATGATCCCGCGTTCATTTATGTGGATTCATGGTACCCCAAAGTAGTAGTAATAAATTTTATTTTGTATTAAAATTGTAAAATCGTTTGATAATAATTCCAATTATAAAAGTATTAACATTAGCTTTAGTTTAAAAAATCAGTACGTGACAATTAGGACATTACAATAGTTTTGATATATAATTTGAGATGTACGATGTCGTTTCTTGTTATAGTTTGGCCCTGAAAATAAATAGAAATTATAATCCCTTAATTTAATGAATGGAATTTTTAAGAATATACTTTTCTTGTCTTGAAAACATGGCTGTAATCGTTTTCTGTTTTGGGTCAATCGTTTTCTGCTTCTGATCTTTCCTCAAGGCTTGTTTTGATAAACCAACACGGTGACATGCTCCAATTTTCTTCGGAGATCGAAGCATCCGATTAGATTGGAATGAATTGGTTGTGTTTGTAATACTGCAGGAAGATGACAGGGATGGTGATTTTGAATTGAATGGTTTGAATTCATTCAAACTAGATGTTGAAGGGGAGGAATCTTTACTCCCAATCCCAAATCGGGGTCTAAGAGATCTGTTTCCACTGTAGCCCGGGGATGTAGTAGATTTGTCATCGTCATCGTCTGAATCTGAAATCGACAGGTACCACATGGTATTGAGATACTCCGTTACTCCTCAAGAATTACAAATTTTACCTTTAATAGTACGCCTATTAATGACTGGGATTCGGGATCTTAGGACCGGAGATTTAAGAAGAGAGAATGAAGATTCAGACTCATCTTCGTCAATGTCGTTATTATCCTCTTGATCACTCCCTGGTTCTGCCACCGTTGAGTCTGGAGCAGAAGAGTGACCGTAGGATAATTGTGAAATAGAATGGCAATCCTCTTCTTCCGTTTCCGAGTTATATAAACTGTAGATTGAAAGTTGAGATTCTGATTTATCTTCTTCCTGAAAATCAACAGGTAGGTACAATAATTTATTTTTCCAATATTTTCAATCAATAATTTATTCTTAGTTGATTGATTATCATACTTTTACTTCGGCAGGAATGGAATCCTCCTCGTCACTTATGGAAATGTCAAAATTTAATTTTTCACGTTTCTGTTTCGTGTTTGCTGTAGGAGGATCTCGGAAATATCTACAAAAATATTTAGTCATGTGTATTTTATAAATTTTGCAGCAATAATAATAAAACTTACTGGCTTTTAACAATAATACTGCTCGTATCATCATCATTGTAGATTCTGTTCTTTTCAACAAGGCAGACGGGATTAGAGTCTTTTTCAATCTGCTCTTTTACTTTCAATGAGGGGCTTGAACTATCATTGGTTGCGTCTATTTTGGCAGCTTTTAAAAATGGATTTCTTCTTTTCGTCAAAAAAGGAGCTGGTTTCTTATCCTCAGAGTCAGGCGTGTGGTTATCTTGTCCATGAGAAGAACTATTGGACCGTCTACGTTTTAAATTCCTAAGTTCCGGTTCAATATTTGTTGCAGCACAAGTGTCTGCAGACGTTGATTCATTGTAAATTGAAATCAAATTTAAATCATCGGTTGTATTCTCTTTCAGGCTATCCGTTTCTACGAAAGTTAAAACAATAATTAAAATTCATTAATTACGGCCAAGGGGCATATTGTTTGTAATATGTCTTACCGATGCTTGTTCTTCTCTTTTTGATTGAAATAGGTATCGAAACAGTTGCTTGCATTCCTATGGTGGAAGTGTGATTTGTTTCCTTTTTCATGTCGCGTGCCGTGACCTCTCGCCGTACAGATGGAACTGTAAATTGTTGTGACCAAATACTCGTGTAATGATTGTACCCCTAACAAAATTGCATTATTGATTAGATTATTAGAGTTGTTCTAAAACTGAATTATTATTTTACTACTATTTCAAACAGATTACCTACCGAATTTGGGTTACTAGGATCAAAATCGTCTACTTTCCTTAAACTGTGAAGGTCAATATTTCCCAACGCCATTTGCAATGCCGTCTTGAAAAACACAAGGAAATAAGTATTTATCATGATATAGTAAATACTTAAGAGTTGTTTCAATACAATACTTACCTTTGAATCTACATATTCTCCTGCAAAATGTAAGTCTTTCGGATCTATTTCTGTTGTATAAGGAGTCAATGGAAGTAACTTTTTCTTGATAGTATCGAACACGAGTTGAAACATAAATGTTCTTTCAGCCTGAATGAATCCAGTAATATATGACTCGGGGACATTGACATCAATTTTTGGTATAATAGATGGAATAGCCTTCAGAATAACACGGATATCTCGACTGGTGGTCCCTTCAATTAATTTTTTAGCTCTTCCTAATCCTATTCCTGGAAGTGATGCCAAATAATCACAGCCTGAGAGAATACACATCCACCGGAATCTTTCAAAGTCGTATTTAGTTTGTTTTATTCCAAGCGCTTTAGGAACTTTGGAGCTGTCGAACAAAACACCATCTCCAGTAATGCTCATTTTGAAAAATATCTGTTTAAAAACATTCACCTATTATTAAAAAATAATAGATCTAATTCGAAGTCAGTGTTATTTTAATTTTTTTAGACTTTTGGACATCCAAATAGAACCAAATCCGAGTCTTCTGTAATGACAATATCAACTATGTTGTTCCTCGCAAGGTAAGCAAGCTGAGCATCTGCTTCGTATGGAGCGACGACGTAGTCTATCTTCATCTGGCGAAGTACCTATCATTACAATACATTTACTACAAAATGATATACTGTAATAGATTGGTTATTGCATACTTATTTTGAAAGCTAAACCTTCATTTCATTGCACTATTGCATACCTTGATAAATTCCCTAGCCATAGCGGGAGTGATGTCCACACACCGGGTGAAACACTCCCATGCTTCTTTCTTCATACCTTTTCTCAAGAACTCTTTTGCATTTTTCCGATTCTCTTCCCGTTTTCTAAATAAAAAGATGACAGAAGTTTTATATATAATCCTTAGATAGTTGGTTTATGTTATGTTATTATTATTACTGCCGTCGCTTCTTTTCTGTCTCCGATTTCGAAGGGAGATTTCGTCCATCGAGTACCAGAATAGGTTTAATATTATGTGACAGAAGAATATTAATGTATTTCACACAATAAGTCACATACGCTGTTGTTGGTTCACCTTTTCCTAATTGTGCAGCGCAACCAAACGCTCCTAATAAATTAAACCCCATAACAAAATATTACTAAAATCCCAATAAAGAAATGAATTAAAATAAATATATATGACATGCCTTTATGAAGCCAACAATAAGCATCAATTGCAACAGTGCAACCACTGAAGCGGCGTACATTGCAATTTGTAGATGCTTTCTTTAACAGTGGAAGGAGTCCAGTGATACCCATTTTCAATTAACTTAAAAGCTTTCTTTCTAATTACTTCCCAAAGGCAAAGACGAAATGAATATAATCAAAATCAAATCAAACCCCTACTATCAACTATTGATTTTATTTAAATCTCAACTGAAATACCACATTTTACTCCTTCATCCAAAACAACTGATAATGTCACAATAAAATAAATCGTACTCGTAGAACAACTGTTTTAAAATTTAAATGTAACTAACAAATTAATTCAGGTAATTTGGTTATGCTATGTGTATTGGAGGGAATGTAAATAAAGTGGAAGAAAACAAATGAACAAAGTCAAATATATTTAAAAATTTGACCGGTTTCCCGCAAACTCTGAGCGGGACGAGACAATTCAATGGAAATAGCATCAACTGCTTCTCCATTCAATCATTTCTGAAGAAGACGAATTTTAAGAAAAATAAAAACAATTACTAAAATTACGAATTGATCATTGATTAAAATTAAAATTAAGCAGATATCTTCCACACTCAACAACACAAGGTTTTAGAATGGATGAAAATTTACAAAATTATAAAATTGAGGTAAGTTTCCCCTGTTTTTAAAATGATGCGTTAAGCGTTCAACCTTCAACGTTTACAAGAGCGTGGGTCTCTAATTACAGGGTCCCCCATCCATCTTTTATGTTCCGGACTTTATTGATGAAGCTACAGAGTTGAATCTCATGGATAAGATTAACAGTGCCCCCAAACCCAAATGGACACAATTGGCTAATCGACGATTGCAGAATTGGGGCGGCTTGCCTCATCCAAGGGGCATGATTGCTGAGAAACTTCCACCTGTATGCTTTTGGAATGTCAAGCTCTTAATATTTATGAATGCATAAATGTTAAATGTAAGCTTAATGCGTGTTATAATTTTTCAGTGGTTGAAGAAACACGTGGATGAAGTCAACGCTTTGAATCTCTTTAACGGCAAGCAGCCTAATCATGTTCTCGTCAATGAATACAAACCTGGTCAAGGCATTATGGTAGGATTTGCATTGATGTCCAATCTCTTCTTGGAACCTTCTTATGTATCATGTATCTTAATTTTCAGCCACATCTTGACGGATCGCTGTTTCATCCAACAATCACAACAATAAATCTAGGCTCTCATACAGTTCTCAACTTTTATTCTCCTCTGTCCAACGATGTAATATAATAAGAGACATTCACAGAATTTGATTTTATAGATGTTATTCAATGCTTATGTTCTACTTTAACTTATTCCAGTGGAAACAACATGACGTCCCGGATTACCCCTCTAGGCTTCAATTCTCCCTTCTGCTGCAACCCCGAAGTCTTTTAATCCTTCAAGATGAATGCTATAATTCATATCTGCATGGAATTGAGAACATTGAGAAAGATGTCATCGGTGATAAAGTCTTGAATGCCACTGCCCTTGGATTCTCAGTCGGGGATGAATTAGAACGGTCAACCCGTGTCAGTTTAACCATCAGATTTGTCCCACGTACAACTAAAGTTCCTATTCGAATCGTGCAATCGTCGTAAAGAAATCGATATTTTAAAGGAAAGAATGAAATTATTTGAGGAAAGTTTATTTTATGTCATTTCATTACATTTTAATTTTACATTTGTATTAAGTCAATTAAGTCAATATATAACTGGACACTGCTTGACTGGAGCATATTTCGTACATTTCCGTACATATTACCGTATTTGAGACTTCCCTAATTTATTTGTGCACCCAACGCACGCTTACAGACATTTTATTTACTTCTTATTTAAAAGAATTTGGTTGTTAAAAATTGAAACAATAAGCTCTATATAGGTTTTTTCAAAATCAATTTACGTCACGTAATATTATATGCTAATACTATATATGTACGCAATATAATTTGTGTAAATAAAACTGTAATTAAAATTAGTTATTGTGTCTTTTTCATGCGATTGACGAGATTTGGAAGTGTTTGTGCTTGTTTTTGTTTAATGACACGGATTTCTTCATCACTTTCATCATCTTCCATAGGAATTATTTGCATCACGGGTTTTTTTCGCCGTGTATCCGGTTCGAGAAACATTGGAGCGATTAAAAGGCAGATTATTGTCACCACTAAAATAAATCAATTTTATAATTTGTATTATTCATTTCAGTGGTAATTTTATAATCTTTTTAGAGCAATTTGAGAAACATTGTGAAAGTCAAAGCTAAAAATAATAAATATAATATGCATACCATCAAGGAAAATGGGGAATAGAATGTAAAAGTTGACAGGAGACGTATAATAGTAAAAGGCCTCTGATCCATATAAGAGTATTGATAGCGTAAGTGCCCCAACAGACACTCCGATTATTGGCAAATGGTGAATAAATAGTGCACAATGACTCATCACGACAAAATTCAGAAGGAAATAGCGACCAAGAACTCTGGCTGTTATTGCAGACACTATTATAATATAGGAAGCCATTCATTTCATAGAGTAGAAATATAAAATACATAAATAGTCAACAGAAGAACAAAATGTAATATGCCATGCCTTTTTCATTGTCATCATTTGGATTGTCATTGAAAATATTCCCCCTGAGGAATTTCTCCTCGTCGATGAAGCATCGGATGGCGTTACTCAATTCAATAAAGGCCACGAAAGCGATCCATCCTCGCATACAGTAAATCACAGCGTGCACCATCTAAAAAATAATTACATTTTATTGACACTATTGACAACGTTGCGCAAACCCAATCCCGGAAATCAGCCAAGAGATCTGTAAACTTTATGTAAAATCTAAGCAAAATTCAATGAAATTCTAATTTTTGTCATAAATCTCAAAATATTATATGTACAGATAATAGATAGATATAGACATGGCACATCAGCAGGAAGATGTCCATATCTCCCGATCTCTTGAGAACGTTGGAGGACGACGCTCAACAACTTCGGCTGGCTCTGATCTCTTCCTCCCGTATAATAATGACCTTGGAATGAATCTTGACCTGACTCTTATTGGACGCCCTGTTCAATTCTCTGCTCCCAAAAATAATAAGGATGAAAAACGTAACAGTAGAGAAAAACTTGTAATTAGCAGCAAACGCTCAAAGAATTCAGACATTGAACTTAAAGAACCATTGAAGCTAAAATCCAAAAAATCTAAAGTTTCCTTAATTGAGTCTAGCCCCAGCCCAACCATGCTTGGCCAAGATGGGGATGCTTTGAAAAGTATCATGAAACTTCAAAAGAAAACTGCAAAATTAGAAGCAGAAGCAATTCGAATTGCAGCAGAGAGCCAACCAAAGAAGAAGAAGGAGCTGGCCACTGGGAAAATGAAAACTACATCAAATGTCGAAGTGATTCAAAAACTTCCAAAGAAATCAAGAAAAGTATTAAAACAAGTTGAAAAATTGGGATTGGATAAGGATCAAATCAAACAACTTTGTGAATTCATGGAATTTGGTAAAAATGGATATGCTAATCTTTCTCCACATGATCTTCAACCTTCTAAATCCTCTGAAGCAAGAGCTAATGCCATGAAAGAATTGGAAGAAATGGAGAAACTCATGATGGTAGTGTACTATATTTAAACCATATACCACAACATAATCTTTAATCACCTATGAAATGTTCTATAGGAGTCAACGTCAACAGGAAGTCACAAGTCTGGACGAAAAGCACGGAGTAAATTACAGAAGCGGACAGTGGCTGCTAATAATAATGATGATACAAAACTTTTGAATTCTTTGGAAGGGGAAAATTCTGATGAGGATGCTGAAATAACAGTGGATTATCTTATTCCTCCAGTTCCTTCCAATTCCAATGTAAGGAAATGCTTGATTTTCTAATTCCAATACAAACAAAACAACCCCAACCCCACGACATGAGGAATCGATCCACTTTTGACACAACCCCAAACAATCGTATCTTCCCTTATATTGATCATTTCCTTTACCATTACTACTTTTACTTTTAGAACTGTTCCATTCCATTGTTAAATCAATAATTTAATAAAATATTGTTTTGAAATTCTCAAAATATTGTTTTCAGGAGGATGAAGAAAGTAATGCAAATCAAAGCCACCAAGTAGTTCGTGAAAAGATTTCTGTTCCACAATCCAAAGAAGCCTTTCATATGGATATTCTAGATTATCTCGCTAAAGTTCAAAACTATTTTGATCAATTGGGGTAAGGATTATAATATTATAATTATTCTAATTGATAAATCTTATAACATTTAAAATAATTATAGATACGAAAGAAATGGAGAGCCTAATATTCGTGTCAATCTACGTCTTTCAATAAAACAATTGATGGTGACAGTGAAACAATTGTTGAAAGCTGGTCAACATATAAAATGCCTCCATGCTCTGATTATGGCTGTTTACTTTACGAATCATGTGAATATCGTTGAAAGATTTCCCATTCATTTCAAGTAAGGGGATATTTTCTAATTGATTGATCATTTCTAAAATCTAATTTAAATTTACAGATCATCACTCAATGGGACGGAATACAAACATGTTGTTCTTGGCATCTACGTCCATGGACACTTTGGAGCATTGGGGATAAGTCGTGATCCTGGATTACAGGATAAACCAGCAATTTATCCCAAATTGGCTGAACTCATTAATGATTACTTTAAATGCTACAATGATAGTAAAAATCCAACTCTTTTACTTTTATTATTAATGAAATGAATTATAATTTACCTTATCTACCCCCATTATATAGGTGGACATGATTTGATGGAAGTGAAACTTGGTTCAATAATAACTCATGATCCTCATAGTATTGAACACATTACATGGAAATTGGCCAAAATTTCTTTCAACATGAGTCCTGGACAAATTGAGAATGA
>JAQFZB010000577.1:0-12641 GCA_034695165.1 Desoria trispinata | reverse complement strand
GTAAGAGTAAGAGCAAGTGCTGATGGGAAACCAGAAGAAGAAGAGCTTCTATTTCTGTTCCACTCTTCTTGGAGTAAGTTTTGCAGAATGCCAATTTTATGTATTTAGACTTTTACAACTTTCCCCTCTCTGCTATATAGATAGCATAGCATATAAAGCATCGCATAAAGTGTATGGGGATATAGGGATTGAGGAAAGAGGACTTGGATGAAGGAATTGAATTGAGAATTCAAAGAAGAAGAGATGCAAGTTGTAGTATATATAGTAGTAAGCCTTGACATTGACCCTCTTTTTATCTCATTCATCTCTTCATCCTCACAAATTTCTCAAATAGTACATCTTTTTTACTACATCATCAAATCTCTTTATCTACCTTATCTCCTGTCATTTTACATGTGATAATGATTTATATATTATCTCTATTTTAAAATCTAGTTTTATACTTTACCATTTACCATATGGCCACATGGCAAACAGATATAGGATTATGAACGACATACCAAAAAGGACATGAGTTTGATTGGAAAATTGGTCTAAAAATAGAATCAAACTATATAGTAAAAGATTATAATTACAACTAATCATAGTCCATCTCCTCATCTGAATGACACTTGATTCCTTCCCAATAGTGTACTTTCCTCCACACATTTATTCATTAATGTCTAAACAAACATGAGATGAATTTAGTTCATCAAGTAATTAGTTCATTAGTATTAGTTGGTAGAGCATGTCTTTCAATCTACCAAAAATGTACTACATCTCAAATTGAAACAAACATGATTGGCAAGTAACTTGGTTGATGACATGTATGTCATTCTGATTTTCCGGTTCCGATGATATGATACCGGTGCGGTACTCATACTCATACCAACCATATACCACCCGGTGAAATGAAAGTGAAGGCTGCATTGCGACGAGACATGATGTCGAAGGATATGATACAAAAAGGGAAAGTAAATTTTTATCATGAGATTTAAGAACGGAAGGAAATTGGAAACAGAATATGGTGGTGATATGATGTAGAACTAAAGAGTACAATAACAAAGTATATAGTGTACAAGGTAAGAGAATTGCATTTTCTGCTGAGAAAAAGTCATTTATTTGTGGTCTCTTTGGCCCAGTGCCAGTGTTGGACTATTTTAGAAAGAAATTCATGGAAAAACAATGTGCGTTGCGTGTTCTACTTTCTCCCTATAACTTTCCTTTGATATCTGACACTTTTTATCTACACGTCCTCTTTGTACATTTATTTATAGAACCATAGTACATCAAATGACTGAGTATTATCAAAATTTTAAAGAAATGGAAAAATCTAAAACAAAGTTGAATGACAATTATGTCAGATGAGACTAAAAGTATAAAAGTGAAGTATTACAATTTGTCCAGTTTTCTAAAATAAAGAAATGTCCCTTAATAACTCAACATTAAGTAAGTCCCTCAAAGTAGTAGTACTACGTTTATAGTATAAAATACCGGAATAACCGGGATAGAACTGAACGGCTGCATGCAAAAGGAAAAGGAATATAAAAGTAGACAGTGTGGCTCCAAAAACACAACAAATTGTATAAGACTTTAGACTTTTTTTTTTACTTTATCCTTATATATGAATTCAAACTTTCTCGTAGTTTATTTACGTTTACGTCGTACACACTTTTACTTTACTACGATAACTCTTCATGTCATGTCATACAGCAGTGTAGTAGGAGTCTAGCTCAAGTGAATAAATCCAACGCGCTACGTTAAATCCATCTTATAAACTCAAAGTGACTGACATTTTCTTCAACTTTTCTCTTTTTTCTTCTTCCTCCTTCATTATCTTATTCAAATAGTCACTTAATATTATCATCTATCTCATACTCCTTTCTCTAATATTTTAGGAATTTCTAATACATTCTATTATTTTATAAAAACAATACTGAGCATTAAAAAACATCATTAACTGATTTCTCCAAATCTCATCCCTTGTCTCAATTTACAAACCATTAAGTATAAAAACCTGTCGTCGGACAACTCTGAAGTAATAGTAAAAAAATAAAAATTTTTTGAAACATTTATTCCAGAAGAAAAGACGTAATTTCATAGTAGATTTGTAGTCTGAAGAAAGAAGTTGATTGTATAGTTTCCAAGCAAAAAGCAGCCAAGTAAATTTCAGCTTGCATCGCATATCGCATCGCATGACAAAACACTAGAATTTCTATTGAGCAAGCAATAGCAAAAGCAAGCCGGGCCGGAAAGTCAGTTTTGAGTTTTCTTCGCTTACTCTACTATAGTATTGTAGGACTCTACTCTCTAGAACAGTTGTAGTAAGTAAAAGACCATCTCTCAACTCTTCTATTTTCTCTGGTCTCAAGCTGAGCTAGAAATACATGTTAGAAGAGAGAAACGAGCTAGAGAAGAAGGGAAAAAGCATTTTCATTTTGGTTTAGTTTCTCTTCTCTCTTGGAAGTATGGAAGGGAGAATGCTATGGTAGTGGTATGGGATGTAAGCAGAAGCTACAACTATCGATCCAGTTGAGAATATTCTCTCCTCCATCCACTTTCTATATTCTACTTCCATAGAGAGAGAGAGAGAACAAGTAAAGGAAGGGGAGAAATTCTCATGATAAAATAGATGAGAGTACTTTCCCTAACATAGAAGAGAACTGACAGAACATGCTTCTATGTACGAAGGAATAAAAGCAACGAAGCAAACCAACCAACCACCACCACATCCATCCATAATACAGTAAAGCTCCTTTCTCTACCCTCTTATATTCCTTGGACTTTCTCTTTCCCTTCTAAATTCTAATGCTAATGCTACCTTCCTCCCTTCTACTCACTCCTAGACTATTTTTTCCCTTCTTTTTTTCCTTCTTTCTTGGAATTACATTCTCTACGCCTACTTTCTCTCTACCCTACAACTACATACCATAAGCAAAGAAATAGAAACTACATTTATTAAGGAATATTTTAAACTCTTAGATACTAAATAGATAAATAGGAAATCAAATTGTAAAATTTTAAATTAATACTACTACTACTTCCGGAGGAGGATGCATGCATACGAAATCCAAAATCCGGTTCACGGAAATTCAAACATCCCATCATCAAATAAATACGACTATGGAACCATTTATGAAATTAAATTCTCATTAATTTTATTGTTTGTTTTTTAAATCCTTTTCCTTTCCTTCATTTCAATTCCATGAAAATGCATCCCTATAAATTATCAATTAAAACCCTTTCCTTCTGCCAGCCAGGTTCTGGTTCATATAGTTTAGTTGATGGATTGGATTTACTCTTGTATAAAATACTGGCATTGATTTCATGAATGAAACTATGCCTTGTACAGAGTACAGTAGTGTATTTAGTAAAATCAATTAACACAAGCAACCCTAACCCTCATATACCCATATACCACGCATAGAACATATGCACACGCAAATATCTCACTTAAAGTAGTATAGAGAGACTAATAAATAAACAAATGAAAATGAAACCACCACGATGATAAAATGTAGAAAGGTAGGTTAGTTGTGAACTTTTGATCTGAAAATTCATTCATTCATATATCGAAATGGAGAAAGTATATGAATATATAAGAAGAATCCCCTATCTAGTAGAAGACCAGCAAAGAAGAGTCAATCTTAAAGTTAACTTTGACATTTTAAGGCAGCCAGGATATAAAATAGGAGAAGCCTATATCACTACAGATGAGAGTCTAAAGTCTTTTTTTATATTATTATTAGATTTCCTAGCTCCTTCTTCTTCAACCATTCCACTTTCTCTCTCTCTCTTTCTTTTGTAAACTAAACTTTACATAAAATACATGTCATAGACAAACCGGCAGTTTCCCATTCCCACGTGCTTTTTCTTTTTTTTTACGTCATGATGGTGATTTTGATTTCCCATATATTGTATACTATATACTTATTGTACACAAATGCATGTGGAACTACAATTGCTGTTTTTTATAGTTAATTGAGGATTGTCAGGTTGCCAAGAATTCTTATGTAATATGTCATGCAATCAATCTCTATGCGTGTGTTCCTATTAAATTGCAAATCCATTTCATCAACCACAAACAAACTCTACAATTTCATTACAATCGTAAAGAGAAACACTTTCATCTATTTTTGGGCTAAAAATGAACTTGATACTATGAAATTATTAATCATTATTACCATAAACAAATAATCCAAAGAAAAGTGAAAGTAATAATAATCAATTATTAAAATTAACAAAACAATACACACTTCCTTCTAATCGATTTCTTACTATAGGTTTAAGATTCCCTTCCATAAAATTTAACATTAATGTTTCAATTAAATTTTGAATACTAGAGTAGAAACGAAACACGATCTCCATTTCATTTTCAATTACTACAAAAACCAAAATACTATTTCCTGCTACAACAAACATCTCGGAATAATTGAGAATGACAAAGTTTACATGCAATGTGGTAGTGATACTGATGTAAACATCCTATTAATACAACATAATAATAATAATATAACAAGGTCATTTATTGAAGACCTATAAATACATATGGAATAGACATAGAATAAAAAAATACTAATGGGATTCTATAATGACATGATGTTGGCTAAAGTTAAAGTTGTTGTAAAGGAAAGGATAAAAAAAATACCACCATATTCTATTGTGAATGAGCAGACAGACAGATAGGGAATGCAACAAAAGTCTTAACCTTTTTAATGAAAGAGTAGGTCAAGAATTTAAGAATTCAGGGATCTCCCTATTATGACTGACTTTTTTATGGTGACTCATCCAATTCCAATACTATTTCTTAGAGGAACTTGCTCATTTTCATTATGAATAGTTACTACAATTAGTTTTTAATTTCATCATGTTTCATTTCTTAAACTTGTAAATAGGTAAATACTAAATAGTAAATAAAAAGTGTTTTTCACGTTACGTCTCGTCTCAAACTAAAATATAGATTACAGAGAGAGATACGTGATGTGATAAGGTACAAAAAATCTACCGAGAAAAGACTAAAAACAACACAAAGCTCATAACTCATCCTCATGAATTAAACAGTAGTGATAGTAAATTTAATTTACAAATTTTTACAATAACAAGACCAACACCATCTCCACGTGATGCTGATGCTTGGATTTTAGAATTATATAAATAGAACCAACTAAAAGAGAATTGAGAAATCATAATAATAAAATAAAATAATACGGTACATGGGAATTACGCAATTCCCTACAACTTCACTAAACTAACTATATGAATACGTGAATAGTAATAATTAATAATGATTCATCAACATAGCCAAATAAGAGACCTTGATAAAAGTTCATTTCACGAGGAGACGACCACCACGTACGAGACGACAACGACAAATAAATTAGAGAACAATGATAATATTAATTCCTCATGTATCCATTTAAGTAGTTATTTTTTGACAGCCGGTGTCACACTACTTTTGCTGACAATGGCAATGACTTTATTTTATATCCTGATACTGATTGTCTGTCTCTGTTATTGTGTAACTTGAGAATCTCAAAAATAAATAAATACTTGGTAATTATACCACTTACTACACACACCACTCTATTATATAATCATATAAAAAGCAGAGTAAAATGAAAACAAACAAGATAAAAAATTTGCTTAGGGAGGTAGGTTATACACTTTTATACTACTTGATGATTTGATGATGAGTAATATTGATATACCAGAACCAGCAAACAGCAATGAAATGAAAACAATTACTGAAAATTGTTTACCCATATACAAACATTTATTTCTCAAGGTCCTTATTATACTAACTATATAACGGAACAGAACATGCAGAAGAGGATTAATTTATTTATGTCAAAGACCTTCTTTTCATGTTCATGAATTTACATTAATTTATACCCCTCTATATATACCTAATAATAATAAAAGAAAGAACCCAAATTTTAATGTATCTCTAATCTCCTTTTCCGTTCCATTTTCATGAAACAAGAATCGAAGGATCGTTTACTAAAACTTTAAAAAAAATTCTTCGTAAAACAGAACACGTGCTCATTTGAACTCTTTACTTCAATAAGTATTGAAAACTTTTCATGACAAAACTGCAAAAGATTACAAAAATATATAGAGACAGAGATATAAAAGCACATGGTCTGATATATTTTCCCTGTTCACACTTTCTGCTTCAATTAACCTTGCCCCTTGTTTTTTTCCTTCTTGAAACTTTATCTTCTTCTTCAACTTAATGCCAAAAATGTCCTCATAAGAAGGAAAGGACTACTACTTGTTGCTTTTTGACTGATGAGATTATATCATCATCGTAAGGAAAAGTACACGCGTGACATTTGACAAATGGTCAAAACATGACGAAATTGCAAAACTAAAGCATATCCAATAATATCCCAAGAAGAATGTTTTTTTCTTACCTGTCGATAAAGTGGTTGTTGAGGTTGTTGAAAAGGGGGTGGGGGATGACCATAGGAATTTATTGGTGGCCTAGAATTTGGAGGCCATCCTGCTGGTGGTCCTTGTTGTGAATTTGAATAAGCAGGATGTTGTTCATAACCTGTATAGCGCGGGGGTGTGGATCCACTAGCACCACCTGGATTAGCACCTGAGGGTTGCAGCAATTGATTCAACGTCGGAGTTGGACCCGTTGGCTGAGATATGCTTCCTCCAGAGTTCATTGAGCCACTTGGTGCACCATAACCTCCTCTCATTGCCCCTGGGGGGTAAGGTTTACCTATATTGTTAAAAGAGATTGCAAAGATTTAGCATTACATTTTTGCAACAACAACAACGTTCAAGTACAATAATAGTAGGTAAGTAAGTACGAGTAATTAATCCTCGAAGAATTTGTCTCCAATCTTTGTCAGGACGGATGCTATTTTTATTTTGGTCCAGTAGTGGGGCTTGTTGACTTGCCCGATTGTCCCTAAAATTATTTGACCCTAATGGCCTATCTTAATTAAATTTTGGTCACAAACAATAGTGACCTAGTCTCGTCGTCAAAACCAAAAAAAAGTGTTAAACTAACCGGGAAACCTCATGGGAGGGGGTTGCTGTGGTGGATATCCAGGATGTTGTTGATAACCCGGATGTTGTTGTCCGTCTTGTTGGCTATTCATATGTGGTGGTGGTTGTTGATCATAAGCTGACCTTTGACCTTGATAAGGTGGATAACCATACTGATGCGGTGGGGGTGGCGGATGATATTCTCCACCGCCACCTTGACCTTGACCTTGGGGAGGTGGTGGTCCTCCTCCAGATCCCTCCATACCTTTCTCTTGTTGACCTTGTCGATGATGATTACTGTTACTATTATTTTCATAAGGGTTATAACGATACCCTTCTTTCATGGCATTATTATTTTCTTGTTGCGGTTGTTGATGCTGCTGCTGCGAGTTATTAAAGTCTCCGTGATCTGCTCCATTCACAAGTTTTGAACTATTTGACGACGACGAAGACGACAAAGAACTATCACAATTATTTAATTTGTTGTTTGGCGTCTCCGCCTGAGGCGCCGTGGCCATCATACTCAGCCTCAGCCAGGTTTTACTACCAATGTGGTTGCTTTTTCAAGAACCACACCCACTTTCACAAGTAGTAAAGACATTACCCACAATCAAAACCCATTTTTTTCTTCGTTAGAGAAACAAACACTTTTTTTAATAATAATAATAATTAAAAAAGCACTTTTTAGTTGAACCTTTTCTTGTTGTTGTTTTGATGAGATGACGTTGTAATATCTGAAAAATGTAAATCCCCACCAAACTTTTTAATAATAAGAAAAAGAATTAACTATAAAAAACACTCGACATTTCATTTCACTGAATTTTTAAAAAATAAATTAAGAAAACATCACAACAATGAAGCTTACATTACGTTAATTTTCACGTAATATTCTCTGAAATTTCGTGTCCGTTATAGTAAAGTAGTTGGAGCAGCAGCTTGTGTTTTCGGAGTGAAGTATTCACATCTATACTGTCTTTCTGCTGTACAAAATCCAGCAACAACACCGAGTCTCTCCGAAAATCAACCAAGAAAAGAGAGAATCCTAAACTTCCAGCTTTTACAAGTCACCAAAAACTAAACCTAAAAATGTAAAAATAAAATTTAATTTAATTACTATTAATTATTATATATATGATTAAGATTTCAGAATTATGTCTTGAGTTGTTGAGCTCTAGAACTATTTAATTTTATACAAGCTGTTATCAGGAGGAATTATAATACCAATGAGGAAACAACGATCTTCTATAATGCAACAAATTGAAATTATAAGTAACAATTAAAAAGTAACGAGAAATTAATTGAGGATTAAATTAATTAAAACTTGATTTTTATGTTCATTGTTGACAGAATAATTTAAAGTTAAATTCGCGCTCATTCATTTTCTCACTTTTTTACTCTCTTGTGGCGCTTTGCGAATTTTGTGTTGAAAGGCACAATTTTCAAATTCTGAACTCCATCAAAATAAATAGAAACAATTAGAATTTGAGGTTGGCTTACTTTTGATTATTATTTAATTTTTAATTCACATTAAAACATTTAATTGTCTTGTTTTCTTGTAAATTTATCAAGACCCTGTTCATCTTTCACTCCAATAATTAATAATTTACAAATTTCACGTCGTCACACAAGTCACAATCAAGAGCGAGCGAAAGAAAATCATCTTCTTTCATCTTTATACAAAAGTGTTGTGTAAGTTTTAGTAGTTTATTATTATTATAAAACTATATAGTAATAATAACTATTCTAAATTTATTTTTCTTGGTACTTGATATATATGTTAACAAATTCTCTTTTGGATTTTGTTTTAAATATTTAAAGTACTGCACACTATTTAATTTAATTTAACAAGTATTTAATATTCTTCTTCTTTGAATAAAATGTTTTAGTGGCTGAAAAAGTCTGCTGTGTTCTGTGCTGCTCTGTGTGACTGAAGCCACCTCTATTTGCAGTTTGCACTCTCAACATTACAACTCTATGCTATCCTTGTTACAAAACTTTTAATATTCAGAAAATGCTTTCGAGTTTTCTATTGAATTCAGCAGTATCAGCAGTATATGTGCCCATTGCACCGTGGAGAAAAAGCAGATAAGGGGAAACATACTTGCCATGTACTCCTCCGCCTAAAAACTTCAACCAAAATACTCAAAATATACTCGTTTCTCATGCAAGCAAAGAACATGTTCAGAGTTCTACTATAGGGGCATTCACTAAAGTCGCTGATTTATTCATTGTAATTAAATACATCAAGAAAGGATTCCAAGCTTCTCTGTAGCTGCCCTCTATATTGCGGTAAAGTTCATCTTTCAAATTACGGAAACAAGAGATGAATTTTGGAAATGATTTTTATGAATTCTTTGATATTTTTTTCAAAAATACAGATTCAATGCGCAATCCGCGCCTCTAGTTAGTTTTGTGCTGTCAGGCGAATGTTGACTTGAGAGAGTCGAACGAAAGCATGTAATGGTTATTCTCCATCCAAGAAGAGAAGAGGATTTTGGCTTTGGCTTCGCCGTAGTACTTTTATAGAGAGAACGACGACGAGAGAACAGCGTACAGCAGTACGATGATGATGATGATGGTGGCAACAGAGTCAGAGCAGCAGCAGCTAGCTACACATAAGCAAGGAGTAGTAGTAGCGTTGTTACTATGCTTAAGTATTGCGTTCATCGTTCATGCTGAATAATAGGAGAGACAATAAAGGAAATGTCATGGGAAGGGTAATTTTGACCTTATTCAGTGGGGACAGGTCAATGGGGGCTTGGAAAGGTTCTTATGTGTCCGGACACATGTCAAAGTGCAGCTGATGAGGGCGGGAAAAAGCCGGTGTAATTGGTGCTGAAAGAAGGATCTATTTCTCGTCATCGCGGAGCTGAATCTAAAAGTAGAAGCGTGGTGTGTGTCAGTCAATTCTTTCAAAATGAGCTCAAACAGACAGACATCTGAGTCATCCTACAAACAGCTTCGATATCCTCCATACAACTCTGTGATATCCTCTGAAAATTTCATGAATGTCTGTTTGTCCACAGAATTCTAATTTTATTAATTTATTCTAAAAAAATCCTTTTTATTAATATTGTAAAAATATTATTTTTTCAGATCGACGCTTAAGGATGATTTTGGATGCTTTCTTTTATAGTATGTATGAAAAAGTTTAGAACAAGTTTCAAAATTCCTCCAAACATTCATACATGCCAACACAACGTAATAATGGAAATACCATTCTCCCTCCATCGCATCATGATGATAGGAAACTTGCCATGAAGAAAAGGAAGACTCTTTCTGATATTTATTCCCAACAACCGGAGGCAGCCAGCTATTGGGAAGGGTCCAAATTTCAATCCTAAAAGCTCACGACGACGACGAGAATCTTTTTCCCTTTTTACCTTTTCCACTACCATCACTACTTACTAAGCACCACCACCACCACCGTCCTTTTTCCTTTCTAAAATCAACCCCAACCCTCACAGCAGCAGTAGAAAAATTGAACCTTTTTGAAAGATATTTCTTTTATTCTTCCAAGGGCTCCTAATAATAAAAGGTCTTCTTTTTCCACCATCCATCCTCTCTCTCTTTCTAAAAATCTAAATGAAACACACAAGTTAAACCATCAAAGTCTCAAAACCAGTACCTTAACTTTTTGACTATAACTCTTTTTCTTTTCTTTTTAGACTTGTAGGAATTGTGTTGTGTGATCATCTTCTTTAAAATGATGATTCAGAAAAAGACGAACAAGAAGAAGAAGAAGAAGGAAATGTGCGAATCATCATTATCTTGACTTGGCGAAACTCGTCATGCCTCTAAAATCTAAAAAGTTGTTTTTCTCTCTCTCTCCCGTCTCAAATCAACATCACACATCTTTTTACCAAGCCAAGAGTTACTAGGAGGGAGTATGAAAAATAAGCCTTTTTTAGTTTTATCTCTATTCTATATATTACATTGCATTGGACGAGTCTCTCCCATCAGCTTTAACTTTTAGCTTTTTGCTTTTCTATTCTACAGGCAACGAAAC
Organism: Desoria trispinata; assembly: GCA_034695165.1. NCBI lineage: Eukaryota > Metazoa > Arthropoda > Collembola > Entomobryomorpha > Isotomidae > Desoria > Desoria trispinata. The sequence goes on along the minus strand of JAQFZB010000577.1, from coordinate 1,648 downwards.
GAAGCAACCAACAAACCATCATCATCATCATTCTATCTACCTGTCTCTTGATTTTAAAAAGAATCAAGAAAATATTGCTTGGAAATGTATGTTGTTATTCTTTACGTACATGGAATAGGAGAGGAGAGACAGGGTTGATGTAGCCATGAAATCAAATCATATACGTACGTATTACATTCAAGAAGAAACTGTAGGAATCTTTTTCATTTCACTTCATTTACATTGGACATGCCATACCATTTCTAACCACTATACCAGTCCACTAAACTAATCTCAACTCAACTCTCAAGCTCATTACAAATGTATAAAAATATACGTGCTCCATGTTTTTTTGCCATAAGAAGAATCAAGATAAAGAATATATCCATGCATAGCTTTTAAGGAGTAGTTGATAATAATGTATTAGGTATTTTTTTATTTTTCAAGAGATGACTTTCGCCAATTCACCTGTAGACAGAGACAGATTGCTATTTATTATTATATATAAGCTTCTCTCTCTCGTATAAAGTAATCAAAGAGACTATAGAAAAATATACCTTTCCTCAATCAGTCAGTATCAGTGAATTTCATGGGGTTTGCTTCGTAGTAGAAGTAGTAGTGAGGTAGTATTATTGGGTTCTTTGCAAAAGAATCGATTATCTTTTCATTTTTTACACCATATTATAATATTATCTTTTTGCCTTTGTGACCGATTTAATATTTATCTCTAGTCAGTAATATCATGCTCATGTGTCAGAACGGCTTTAAGCTTTACAGGTGCTTCATTGTGTATTTTTTCCCTTCTTTTTCTTTTCTGGTTTGGTTTTCTCAATGAATATAAAAATTCTAAATTTGGATTGAATTCCTTTCTTTTATAAAGGCGCACAATGTATCTTCAGCGTGTATAGAAACTCTTAAGATCCTCACTTATATCTTATCATAGTATTAGTAGGTAATTACATTCCTGGAAAATTGCATAATATACGTAGATCATTTTCCCCAGCAGTGTACAGAGTAATTATAAACTTATTAACTGTAATGGTTTTTACATTATTTATTTTGGTTTTGTTTTATTTTGAGGTTTTTTTTCTTTTTCCTCCCTCATGCAGAGAAGAAATTGGTCAAATTTAGAGTGTAGCTGAATGACATGACGAAACGAAATGGATAAGGAATTTCCTTTGTATAAATGGTTTGTTTACTTGGAACAACACCAGTAGAATTTATGTCATCAATTTCTAGTATTATTTTGTAAACGAAACAGTAGTGATGATGATGATGATGATATGGTAAATTAACGACATGAATCACGCTATATATTTTAGTTTAGTACTTTAGTAAATCTAATGGAAAAGTATATAGTTGGTAGTGGAATATATACCGGCATTATTTACTATAAAATATAATGCCATAAGGATAAGGAAAGGAAGAAGGGAACACATGGTTTTATTGAATAAATTAAAGCGAGTCATGTCTCTTCCAAAATCTACATGTAAATCATTTCCATTCCACAAGTTTTTACATTGACTCAGGGCTGGGAGTCTCATTTAATGGCTAAAATGTTAAAATCTCAATCTGACACTGAATCTCCGTTAGAATATTATGTGCTGTTGTTATTTCATTTGATCCTTGTCTTTTTCTCTCTTCATTTCTTTTGCTTGTTGGCATTCAA
>JAQFZB010000576.1:0-12641 GCA_034695165.1 Desoria trispinata | reverse complement strand
AAATTTTGTTTAGACCCAACATTAATGCTTAGCTATTTATCTCGTGCCGTCGTGCCTTTTAAATCTTACAAAATAATAAATAAAAATTTATTCCAATCAAATATTCCAGAATATAAAAATCTAAAATGAAGAAAACAATTTTAATATGTTTTTTATCCTGAACAATTTTGAAATGTAATATTAAATTCTGGGTAATTATGAACCTATTGTACTTATATATAATATATTTTGCGTTCACCAACAATGTATTCAGCTCTGATGACAATCTTTTTAAAGTACCTAAATATGGGGCTCTGCCTGTATTTTTTGTTCCTAAATAGTAGTTAGCATATGAATAGATATTTTTATATTCAAAGGCTGCTAAAAAGGGTAAAGGCCGTTGGAATTGTCTATTGGATATTAAGCTTATGTTAGTAGGATCAATCATTTACCTGTTCATAGAAATAAAATAAGGATCAGAGGTCTTACAAAAAATGAAACAATACACGACACCGCACTCACAACACTTCTACTATACATGAAAGGTTCAAAGGGTCGTCTAACGGCTCGTGCTTGGCTGAATAGACATACATTAAATATGCAATAAAACTATCTGTAAAATTTTCCATTACTATCCCATCTAAGGCTGTTTAAAATGCATCATATGTAAATTCCTCTTGATCCATTCTCTTACTACAACACAATCCAACTGAATTAACAATGAACAACATGATTACAACTGCAAACATGGAGAACATATGAAGGCGTAGGTTTGGCTTTACGTTGTCGCATGAAACGTTCACAGTTCTTCTTTATTTCCCTCCAGCATATATTATGCATTATATTCATAATGATGGAATAAAATACTCAGCTCTTGAATGCCAAATAATCAACGAAGAAAGTCTTACACATAACATATATAATGTCTTATCTCAATTTAGAAAGCTTTTCTACGAGTTGGCTTCGGAAAACCAAAACCCAAGGATTATTACTATCCTGCTGTAGTATTATATGTAAATGAAGTTATGTACACTCTTGTCATAAGTTGCTTAGTTTTTTTATTATTCCTTTAACTACTTTAAGTCATTCCCGTTGCATAATATTATTTGCTCCAAGAAAATTATTACCACATGAATAAAACAGTAGATAAGAAGCAAGATATACGGCTAGCTTTGGTTCCGTTGCGTCAATGTGCTTAAGAGCAGTTTTTTTGGTAGAAAATTCTTCTCTGATAACTTCTTTAAAATATGCCTTTATTTCTTTGCTTTGGTGAAATCCTACGTTGTTCTCAGCGCTTTGAATATGAATGTTGAAAAAAATAATGTAAAAGGAAACGGAAATGAACATGGTTGAGTTTATTTAGCATAACTACATTCACTTTCTACATTCTATCGTTTCTTCTTCTAAAAATAGAGATTTGAGATTGAATGTAATACGGTAATGAGTACTTTTGAATTTATTAGTCATATGACTGATCTAACGAAAATTATTCCAAATACATTTAAGAATACCCCACAATTATAACGTAATTATGAAAAATATTTCTACTAAATAAATAGTAAAGAAATATTAAAAATAAAACGTTCTTCATAAAAATCCTATAGATAGAGTTGTTGGTCTTTGCTTTTAATTTTAGATTTTTCTAGAGTTCCATGAGTCTCTTTGAAGAAGAGTATGGAATAATATAAGAATTGTGTGAATGTGTGAAAGGAAAGTAATATCAACTATCACACTCTCCTTCAGTTGTTGAGAAGATTCTTCTTGAGATACTTATTTTAGGGCATTTATTCCCAAGGGTGGATTGTAATTTTCATTATTTCGCATTTGTACAATGAAGTTCCCGGATGCTCGGTGAAATGTATAAAAAAGTCAAAATTTATGGCTACATTTCTGTGATTACTATGCATGGGATTTACATGGAGAACGTTATGCTTATTTCAATACTCTATCGTCCATAATAATGCACGACAGTAAGTATGTACCTCTTTGGTGAACCTATAAGCATGAGAAGACCATAACAACACCCTTTCGCCGATCCTCGTCTATTCTCTTTAAAGTAAATACTTCTTTCTCTTTGAGAGTTCTCCGTTGAGTCTTCTTTTCTGCTAAATATCTATTCTCTTTTCTTCTCAATGTATTTTAGATGTACTAAAGAAACAACTTCTAAGCTCCTAAACAACGATCTTCTTGCTCTTCTCTTCCTTTCGACATGTTTCAGTTTTGTAAACAAGCCATTTTTATTTCTTTTTCACGGTGTTTCTTGCTCTCAATCTAAAAATTGCATGTCCAACAACACTAGTACGAGCAGTATCTGTAATAGTGGCTTATAAGTTGGACTGTTTTACGTATGTGTGTATGCTTTAGCCTACCATCAGCCATATTAGTTTTACTCCATGATGTTCAGAGTACGTTGTTGTTATGTGTTCAGAGCTTATCTTCTCTCTCAATTTAAACACCTTTCCAAGAAATAAAGAGAATCTCATAAACAGAGAAATGCATCATGACTAAGCACTAATGGGAATTTCACACAAGAACATAACACAATATAATCCAAGGTTGTTGGCTGCTCATGCTCCTATTACAATTTCTACTTTCCACATATATATTTCTTCAACTACTAAATCTTCATCCTAAATGACGTAATGTAGATAACAAGCTTGTGCCAGGAGAAAAATAAAGGAATGAGAAATGCTTAGCTTGAAAGGATTTTTTCACAACATTCCCTACAAATAAGAATATAAGCATGAGTAGGCTGAAGAAAATAATAATACATGTGTTCATCTCTAAAGTAAAACGTAGTCAAGTTTTAATCTTCTGTCTCTGAAAAGAAAGGCGTTATTTATTGAGGTATTCATTTTCGAATTACAAAACTACTCTTGTCTGTCACCCAGTTCAGCAGTAGCAGAAGGGTATAATAATAGTAATACAAACCAACAAACAAAAATACTCAGAGACAGAATGAGGATCCATCTTTTTCTCAACATTGCTTTGAAAGTGAAACTGGCAGCCCAGTGAAAGTGAGCGTAAACACTGTCTTTGGAATGTAATTTTGAACTACCACATAGCACTCTGACGACAGACGAAATGTCGCTTTATTTTTTTCGCTTGACTTCAGGTATGTTGTCTAACATATATGGCATCTCTACTTTTTAACATATGTCGGGTGACCAACTTGCTAATTACAACATGAGCATGCAGTGTATAATCATATGAATTCAAATAATAATTATACTGTAGTTTCTCCGAATGATTTTTCTGCTTAAATGTGTTTATAAAACGGGGTATTTTTACTTTCTAATTACAGATCAATTACTTTGCTAAAGACATTGCATTGTTATTAAACAATTATCAAGAGAAACCCTGTATAGAAAGGGGCCTTAGAATTACGTATGCAAACGCTATGTATTATGTGTGTAATATCAGAATGAGGCGAGTGTCTAGTGTCTAAAAAGCACATTCTCTTGTCTCTTTCTTCTTCTATTTGTTATGTGCTGAAGAAGCGTTGGAATTAAACTCTGAAGGGCTGTCTCATTTTACAACAGAAAAAATGTTTTTCTGAATTAGGCACTCGATAAATGTAATTTCCTTTTTAGAAAGAATAAAAGAGAAGACCCAAAAACAGAACGTATATGGGATCTAGTTTTGGAATTTTTAGTGATAGTGGCTTAGTTGAACTACAGGAGAGGAAGTATTCTCATTTCATTCTACATAGTAATGGAAGTAAAGGTAAACTTACGTATACACTTGGCTGTAATAAGCGAGCGATCCACCTAGAGCAATCTAATTAATAATGGAACATTTGCCAGGTGGACGAAATGCTATTATATTATACACGCTCCAAAAATACAATTTCAACTCTGTAAACAACCCAAAAGGAGAAAACACTTGTGCCCTTATTTTCTCTTTTTAAATTAGAAAGTGGATGAGAATCCCATGAACTTGCATGTATATTGAAATTAAATAGCCACCAAGATTAAACCAACTACAGACTCAAGAAGGAAAATAATGTCTGCCTAAAACGTTCTTCGATTTTCTAATTTCATTTCCATCTACAGATTTACATATTTCCAAATAGTTATATTTAATGTTTAGTTTCATTTTTAATGAAAATAAATTTTTCAGAATTATCTTTTAAAATATTGTGGTTGATTATGTGTAGAATGAACCCTGTCATGTGTGTCCTATTCACATTAGATGATTTCGGATGCTGCCATGTATAGTGTGGCATATTTGATTTCCCCCAAAACTCTGCATGGAAGAAAGGGTTCCTTTTTCTACGAAATGAGAGTGAGCAAGAGAAGGGAAGAGTGACTTTGTCAAAATTCGAATTGGAGACTAAACTAACTCAGTTATTTTGGTTGGGGTAGTTAAACATCTATGGACTAAGTATATGTACATGTGTGGGGATGTGAGTTCCATATAATGTATTATAAATGTGAAAATGTACTGGGATATAGAGAAGAAGGTTGTATAGTGAAAGAGTGTGTTGTTTTGCCGATGGAAGAAAAAGAGAAATAATAAACGAAGGAAGTCAGTATTTTGTATCATTGCCAAGAGAATTGAAGTTAGGCTCATGAGAATTCAGTAATTGCACGCGCATTCATATCAGCCATTAATTTCCGAATATATCGCTCCTTCATTTCTTGGCTTCTAGCTTTGGATGCTTCATGAGCTTTTTCGCTTTAATGGGCAAAAAGGATTATAAATGTAACGGTAGGTGCCTTAGCATCCATTACAACATTACGTTACATTACATCACATTAAGTCGGATTATATCTTTCTAGTCATTATAATAACGAGAAGCAGAGAGCAAAAGACTGCTACTCTATAGTCTTTCCAACATTATCTCTCTGTAGTATTCTTCTACTCTATGCTTTGTTTTTGCTTCCAGATAGTTAATAGAAGCAGAGCAAAGATGGAGGATTGGGTGTTTTAAGTCTACTACGAGAAAAACAAACACTATTCCCATTAACTCTTGCGTTTAGTTCCACTTTTATGTGTTTCTCTCTGTCTATGTACTTTCTAGATTCAAGAATAGATAAATGTTTTTTTCTGATTATTCAGAGACCAGTGTGTCGCCTTTTATTCATTGGAAATTAAATATAGAAAACATGATTGTTGTAGCCCCTTGATAGAAAACTAATTAAATTATTTGGATTTGAATAAATTATTGTAATTTTACTTCTTTAAAAATATAATTTGAAATTTTATGTAATAAGGTAGAAGTAATGTGTGTTGCAATGCTTATTTACTCGTCAGCAACCTTATTGCAGCATTTCTTGTGCAGCATAAAAAGAGAAGTAAAACTACAGGAAAAGAAAATTAGAAAAGCAACTTTCTATTTAAATTAACCTACAGTAAATTTCTGCCTTGATAAAATTATTGTGGATCTCTAAGGCGCAATAATGCAAGAAAAACATCAACGAAGGTAGACAGGAGCAAAAAAAAGAAGTAATAGAAGACTTAAAAAGATGCTTTCCTTTTGCTTGCTCTGGATTCATTTATAATGGGAGCCCATTAATTTCAAATTTAGATTGCAACTACCACTACGATGTTACGATGCTTATAGTACATCTCAAGTCAACTTTTAAGAGCCTCCAGCTTCATGGTTCATATTCCTTCTCGGAGCAATCAGATTAATTCCAACGCGTGGAAAATTAATATGAGCTGTGGCTTTACGGCCCAATATAATTTTATTGGACTCCCAGTCTCTCTCATTTTAATTTAATATCGTCCATGTTTGTGGAGAAGAGGAAAATTTTAGCTAAAATTTGATATTTCGTTTCCTTAATCTTCAACAAAGATATTTCCTTATTAAATGAAGTCATACCATTTTAGCATATAATAAGAGAACAGCAGTAGACTGTAGGGTATGGCATTTTGTCCAACTCCAAGAATGGTATTTCTACGAATATATCATCATTAAAGATTTAATCAAAAAATTTCTCACCAACTTTCCCTCCAGTAGTAATTCTGGTTTTATTACACAAGGAATTAAACCTACTTGAATTTATTAAGTGGAATCTACTCTGCATTTTTATCTTTTTATTTCGACTAGATTGAAATGAAAATTTCACTAGACATATCAAATTACTCTGTGCAAGAGACTATAGGAAATAAATTCTGGAATCTCTTCTTTAGTATTATACCCTTTAATTCTTTGAGGGTTTTCTCTATTGAATCCATTTCGAAATAAGCGTCTCAGTTTCATTATCGCAGTAATGACAGCAACGAACTTTTAATTTTTATTTCTACTCATTTGAACACAAAGTTTTTCTATAACATTCCTTTCTCTCTCTGGAGTTAGAAACTTGGAAATTGTGTTCTCAAGTCTGATTTCGTTAGTTGAATTCTTTTCCCTAGGATGATGATGATGACAATAAAATAATTTCTTTTTCTTCAACTCATGACGCTAACTTTCATTGCCCTCGATTTAGATGAGACTGTTGAAAGCTTAAGTGTACAAGGGCGAAGAAAACTTTTTATACTTTTCTAACTATTTTCGTGATTAAGAGTCGAATATCAAAATGTTCACCAATGCAAAGGAGAAAGAGTTTTCTCTTTGATTGTACCGTCATCCTCATTTTTCTTTCTTCACCACTTGAACCATAATGAAATACTTACATTATCCAACGTCATATAACTTTTCATTAATTTCAATGCATTAGCATACCACTTTTTCTCAACTCTCATAATTTCTTTCAAACGACTTGTAATAATAATAATAAAAAAATGCTGTACACAAAGTCTAAAACTTCATCATCGCTACTTTTTGTATTCTACGTATTCCTATTTTCTGCTATTTCGATAAATGGTAAAAGTGAAACTTTATTTTCATTCTTTCTATATATATATAAGTTAAAGTTTGGATAGTTACATTCTGTTGAAATAAATTGAAGAAAGAAATGTATGCTCGATTTAAGTAGTACTGCTGTGGATTTTAACTCTATTTGTTCAGTACCACCAGCATTTCATGTGAGAAATACATTGCTTGCTTTCAACCAACATGAAAAGGTTACTGATGATGGAGAAACAGAGCAATTTGGAAGAAACTAACTTGAGTTCCTAGAGTTAGCCCATCGAGGCTCCCTAAGATTTTAACTATTAAATCACTGAGGCACATTACAGATAATCAAGAAGCAGAACAAAACGACAGTAGTAGAAAATAGTGGAGAAAGCAGGAAGTGTAGTGGAGTAGGAGCATAATTGGCAGCGACAAAAGGGCAAGGTAGTTTTCTAGAAGAAGTTCGCATTGTGTCATTGCCAATATACAGAGAATATCATGTCCTCTGCTTACCTACCCTGATGTTCTAACGATGAAGGAATCTTGCTTGGGGTTTCTCCGACTTAAATTCTAAATCAGAGGGAGAAATGAAAGAGAACTGAGGGTCATTTCCACATTTAATGTTTTCTATGTTTCATCAACCGAGGAAGCGTTCTTTCCAATGGGATCAACTATATACGAAAGAAAGTATATATATGAAAGAAATGTCCAAATACTGAAGGGAGCAAAATACATTACAAATTTCGGACCCATGCACACCACATTACGATTACAACTTCCAGCGATGGAATCTTTCTCTTCCTTGTTTTTCACGATCTGTAGCTTTAGAATATCAACGTAACTTGTGTAAAACAGATTGCTATTGCTTCATGAGACAAAGAGAATGAATGAGAGAAGGAATGGAAATAAAAAAAAGCTTTTTTCTCGTTGGTGTGTGTACACAATGGAAACTAACAATAAAAATCACAAGGAGGAGCATTCCAGATGCAATTATTTATCAGTAGAAAGAAAGCCATACTATTTATATGAGTCTTGTTCTGGCATCTACATCGTTTATTAAACTGAAGCCTCTATAAGACTACTCATTCAATGGAATCAATTGCAGAAGACCAAAAGTAATGCAGACTTTCTTATTCTTGCACTTGGTTGAATAAACTATATACATAGAACATTCAACATTCTTTTTAGTTGTAAAATAAATACAAATCTTACGCTCACAGGGTTTCAAATCATAAGCGAAGAAAAATTTGAGAATAAACGTGATTTTAAATATATTAGAATTGAATGATTTTTACCATTTGATAAGCAAGAATATTTATTCAATGTAAAAAAAACAAGGGAAAACAAATCACATTTTTGTTCGTTTTATTCGTTAACGTGTTTCAAGAATGTTGGCGACAAAGATAGCAGACAATCAGCAGTTATTTTTCGTGGTGACAAAGCACAGCAATAGAGTTTTATTGATTAAAGAACATTTCAGTTCAATGTATTTTTTTCCGTTTAACATTATAAAATAGGGAATCTTTAGAGAACATTATTGCACTGAAGCCACTATAATATATCAACTAGAATGAGCATTCTTAGAAACTTTAGACTTAAATTTCGATCAGGTTAAGCTTTGGAATTCCAATAAACTGTTCAATGTTTATTAAATAAAGAATTACGTAATTCGTACTCCAACCAAATTACATTCTTCTGTTTGGTTCGTTCATTTTATTTTTTTATTATATAGAAAATAAATCACTTTTGGTTTCATTATAAGTCAAATAATAATTTGTCATTTTCATTATAAGAATTAATCGTTTTATAGATTGAGTATTTTTTAGATTGAATTAATAACGAAGCATAGTTTGAAAAAAATACTCATTAAAGCAGGAGAAAGCTGTTGTATTTTAGAATGGGTGATTTTCTCCATCTTCATTTTCCTCATTTGGAGGTTTATAGGATTAGTTTAGTGGCAATATATTGTTAGCATCCGTTGGTTACATTAGAAGAAGGGAGGAAAGCAGGATGAAATGAGAGCAGGATACGAAATTACAAAATTAAAGTGAGGCCTTCTCTACTCAGCCATTTTAATTTGAGATTGGCTTCTTCCTCGGAGACTATTACGCTCCACTTAATGAGATGAGGTAACCAAGCAAGGAAAAAGAGGAGCACCTGACACTTTAATTTCAGACCAAATTAAGTATTAAAATTTGAGTGTTATTACACACAGGCAGAAGCTAAAAGAGAGAAGAAGTTGGAAAGACTTTTTCTTATTTTTAGTAAACTTCTATATGAAAAAAAACTCTGTGAGGAAAGCAAACTAATGGCGGAAATAGACTTTATAGATGGACGAGTGGTTGAGTGAAATGAAGGGGAGAAATTCAAGGAAAGCGAAAGGATTGAACTCAACTGAGCTGGTTTGCATCTACTATCAGCTAAACTACAAATACATGAACTCATTTCAAGTCTTATAACTATAAGGGAACTATACTTGTTTTATCAAGGGAGACCTCCTCACTATACAACCCTCGTTTTAAATGAACAAAATGGCTACCCATTCATTATTACACCCACATCAACAGGATTTTTATACTACATGCTCAAAGATATTTTAATCAAAACTTTTATCTTCAAGTTGTTAAAGTCATATACCATCACTTTTTAAGTCACATTAATTTATATCCTCCCTCATTTCATTTTTAGTAATTCTTCAATGTAACATCTTCTCTGACTGTAAGTAAATAGGATGCTGGGTGTTTAACAGATTTTAAAAATAAAAGAAAAATATCATAAAGATCTCGTTTATACATGAATTAAGATTCTGACATCTCATTTTCATGCATCTAAAATTCTTTGAAAGAATTAAATATTTTTCAATTTCAATATTCAATCCCTAAAGGCTATAGGCACTACTATAGGGTATTCCGTATACTTTTATATAGAGAAAGTAGACATATGCAGATGAATATAATGTGATGAGTAAAAATCAAAAGTACACAGAAAATGAGTTAGACGATGACAAAGCCATTGAAGCAGAAGTCTGATTATTTTGATTGTTCTAGTTAGCATAATTAAAGCTAACATTGTTCAGCACTCTGGAAGATTTCTGTTTCAGCTATTTCCTTCTCCAGCATAAAACACTGTATAATTGAATGCATTAAGCCCTATTGGAAATTTCATGGAATTGCTCTATTTACTTAAGCTCTCGTTTTAGTTTTAGTCAGCTCCTACCAATAAAGTCCCCAGTCGTCGGCTCTTCACAACTGAACCAACTCTATTTTATGAACTTAATTAATGCCTTGAATTTATCCTACGTAATTCATGAATAAGCCATTTTTCTATAGGACTTTTTACAGTTTGTTCATATACATTTATTGAAAATAGACTTTTCCGATTCCTTAACTAGTCCAAATTGAAACTGTTTGATGAATGAGTAGTTTGAACGAGGAGCCTTGTCATTTAGAAATTAAGAAGAGCACTTCCAATGGTATCTGCTGTTCTACTAATTTAACTCCTAATGACAAACTCACTTCAAAGTTGGAGCTTTTGATTTAAAGCTCTCGTAAAAACTAAAAAGCTGCATTCATCTATATTTATGTCGTTAATTGAACGAATGATTATTTTAGAGTTGAAGAGAGGACGATCTTTTATCTTTTTGTCTAGTTTTTAATAACAAAGTTTTCCAATTTTAACGCTCAGAAAATTTGAAATGTTTTATCGTGTTCGCGTTGACACTAATTATATTTCCATAATGATTGAGAAGTAAACTTTCTTCTCATTGCTAAATACAGTTTGTCTCTTTGTTGATGAAGCAAAATTTAAATAATAGGATAATTGCATTAAAACAGAAGGGGAAGAGACATTTTATACTACAGAGGTGGAATTCTGGCGTGTCATCGTCGTGTGTCAACTTTGTATTTATTCATGAAATGAAAATGAAGGAATCCACTATGAAGTCTCTTCATGATGAGGTTATTTGACTACCTCCTCTCTTTTGTACACTACAATTTTTGATTACATTTTTTTCTCTTTGTCAAATACCCAGAGTAGAACACTGAGGATTCTTTTCATTTTGAATTGCAGAGTGTGTCATCAGATTTAATTGATGTTAATAATGAGAGGTAGTCTTTTATGTGAGAGACATTAGACACGGACTAGTGCACTATTCTAGCAATCGCTTCATTCTCAATTGGAGGATGACATGAAATGAATGAGAATGAGCAAGTGGGGAAGAGTTAAAAAGAAAATCCTGTTTTTACGTCCCAAGATGACATAGAATTCAATTCAAGAGTATCGCATATCTATATGTGCATGTATAAAAAAGAGTTTTAAAAAACGAAGCAAAACAAAGCACCTTTTCTTATGAATGAGCTCAGTTCAAGAAGACTGAATAAGAGTACTTTGGAAATGTATCCTTATCCTCTTCACTGCGTATAAATAAATCCCCTATTCATTTGATTCAAAATGAATACACTTGGAATTTTATTTTTTTCCCTCAACTTTGCTCTTTATCTTTTTAAACCTGAATGTATAGTTTCTTCCGTGATTTCAGAAACAAGTTCATAGATAGAATTTTAAATTTTGAAATAAAAGATTATTTATTATAATATTAATTTTTGTGAATTATGTAATATAATTTGTAACCCTGCTGTAGTAGTTAAAGATTGAGGAGAACAACATAAGGATCAGAAGAGAAAAGATAGACAGAATTGAGGAGAGACATAAGGGACAAGATGATCATGTCATGATGAACACCCATTACTATGCTAAAATAATGTTTCTTCCAAAGAAAACACAAACTCAACTCTCTCAACTTTTCACAGCTTCTTTTATTTTGAAATTGGATACATCTAAACTTTCGCCTCGCCATCAAATTTCTACTGTTTCTAAACTTTGTCCCTACTCTTTCACTTCATCTTGTTATGTATTAGTTTTCTTTGCTTTTCTTTACTTCTGACCTGAACTTCAAAAACTCTACTGCTTTCTAGATACAAATTGTACACATGTTTATATCATATTTGATGATATTATTTTGAAAATGATTATAGAGAAAGTATAGAAAATGTCATCTGGATATACATTATTAAATTTATTTTACGTTACATAGAATTTATAAAAGCTTTTTTACAAGTTACAAAATATAAATGGTAGTCTTTATATAGTATAAATATAATAATATGCGATCCTGAATTTTTAAGTGTATATTGAAATTTGTAATTATTTATTTGATTAAACCTAAAATCATTAAAATTTTAAATAGTGCCCTTGAGTAAGTAAAGGAGTATTAATTTAGTCACAAAACAAAGAAAACGAAAGACAAATTTACAAGCCATGAAATTAAAATTTATTATGTCTATTTATTTTTATTGAAAACTAAACCTGAGAGAAGTTTCTATGTAGTATCATATCTAGTATTATATAAATTAAATAGGAAGATATCAAGATATGCAAAGCACATAAGCAATTTGTTTGTTAGTAAAATATGCAGTGATTGCTTCACATCCGTGAAAGAGACAGGATATTTACATTGAATTAAGTTGTAGATATTTGCAGGAAAGAAAGTGAAATAAGGACATTTTTCAAGTCTGTCTAGCAGAAGAGATTCTGTAGTCACAGAGGGCAATATACTTAATTTCCGTTGAGACACAGAAGGGACACGGGGTATCAGAAGGAAATGTCCTAATACAGAGGATGTTTTTCTACACAACGCAAATTTTTAATTGAAGTGGTTCCGGATACAGGGATAGACTTCTCTTCTCTGTGTCCCTAGTCAACAGTCAACAGCAGCCCTCACTTGTTTGTATGCATTTCTTCTTCCATGTTGGATTCATTTTAACTTCTATTGTCTTTCACTCTCCCTACTACTGCACTCCCTCACTCTCCTCCAATCCAT
>JAQFZB010000575.1:0-12645 GCA_034695165.1 Desoria trispinata | reverse complement strand
AAACGGGGGTTTTCGCCTTCCCCCTGAGGTATGAGTCTACCTCTTAACAGAGTTCTGTTTCTATGATACATACCTTGCCTATTTATGTTATGAGATAAGTCAACTCAAGACCAAATCCATGCTAAAAGTTATTATAAATATTTTATATTGGATTTTGGATTCATCAGAATTTTCGGCAATTCAGACGATATTCTTTCCATTGCCTAGGAGCTATGAGCTATTACGGAATCGCGTGAGAACTACTTTCTAAAATTCCCTGTATGATGAATCATGGAAAATTATTATGAATGAATTTACTTGAATTTGAAGTGGAAATCACAAAAATGAATGGAAATAATGGAATAAAATGGCCAGAGAAGATGAACACTGGAAGATTAAAATATTCTGAATTATCACATTTTGAGAATTGGCAAAATCCAGAATTCTATTTGGGAGTTGAACGTGATTATACAGGGAAATACACTAAACATCCAATGAATATTAGATTTGACAGCAGATTCCCACGAGAATTAAAAGGAGCTGTGGGTTCTTACTACAATTTAATTCATTCTTAATTCATTGTAAATCTTAATCATAAAACACATTATGTCATATGAATGATATACAGGTATCAGAATCCATTTATGTGAACACAATAGAAGAGATCAACAGATTCTACGCAGAGGGTGAAGCCAAAGCGTTGACCTGTTGTGCTATAATTGGTCATTTAATGTCATATGTGACATGTAAATTGTCACTTTTATGCTCATGTCAAAGTCCCCTTGAAAAGGTTTCATTTTACATTTTAAAGAGCCCCTTAATTAATCAATACTAATAATTAATTTCTTTAACAGGCCAATGATGACATATCTAAATTCCTGGAAGATGAGAATTCCCAAATATATCATCCAATTGGACTCCACGTGTTGCATCCCATGGAAAGAGGTCTTCGTAGGGTAAATTCATATAAATTCAAGGCAAAGGCGAATAATAATAAGTTTTTATGAGATGATGCCATTTTATTCCCATTAGATAGTTATCAAGAGCACGTGTTATGGATCACACAGTGTTGTTATAACCCATGATATTCAAGGGGCTGCGGAAACTAAACAGGATGTTTAATAATTATATTTAAGTAATTGTCAATTAATTTAAGTTTTAATCGTGGTCAATAAACTAATATTTTATTTTATTACATCCTTTGCTCCTCTACTTATCCAATATTACATTATTATATGGTTAGAAAGTAGGGGTGTTCTGGAAATAAAAAGTATTTTTCCTATCCTTTGCTTTTCCTCCGAATTGAATTGGAAGTTGATCATCAGCAATATATTTGAGGAGGAGAGATCTCCATTCCCATTCACTTGAGCCCATAATATGGACTTTAGCCATTGTTCTTGCAGATAAAAATTGTTTCACTAGCTTCCACAACGTTAAAAATATATTAGAGGCTGTCAATATAAAGAGTATAGAAATAGATCATTTTAAATTAAATGCACTGAGTAAATGTCAATGCTTACAATTAATGCAGAAAGCATGTCGTAATATCTCTGGATGATTTGCTTCGAATCGCTTTACCCTTTCGAGAATTGTTTCGACGGCTGTTACGACAAATGATTAAAATTTAATTTTAGTCATTAAAATGCTAATTAGTGTTGAGGTACCGCTGACGGAAGCAAGTTGCCAGAAAGAAAAGTCTTTGAAATCAATAATGATATCGATCTGTGTGACGGATTTCTCATCCATGATTGATTCCGTCATGTGGAATAATTTATCCACATAACGGACAAGATCTGGTTTCATACCACTGTCAACTGCTTTACGGATATTCCATTGTCCGAAAGGAATAAGGATAACTGTTTAGCAGAATATATGGGGGTATTATATTTAAATACCCGAATTTTATTTTTATTTATTGTTGAGACCTGGACATCCTATCTTATCGAAACAAAGGATATCGAAGGGATAAAGTGGAGGCAAATTCGGGGGAGGATTCCAATTCATAATTTCATTTATTTTATTCTCTTTCCTCCATTCCATGTGCTATATTAAGAAATTGAAAATATTTTAAATTAGGAGGAAATTGGTTTTTTTTAATTTTTAGGTTACTTTTCTCAACATGTCTTCTGCATCTTTGAGTCTGTGTTCTCTGGCTGTAATGAAATAATGAAATGAAATTCAATGGAAATGTCTTAAAATGTTATAAATATATTTGTCATCTTGTGATTTGTGAATTAACCTCTAATCCATCTCAGAAGGTAGAAATCTGAGGAGAATTTCTCCGGATGCAATTGTAAATCCGATATTTGACATCGAAACTAAATGTTCACATATAACAATTATCCCATTAATGATAATTATAAACACATGTATTTATCAATTCGCAACCTTTTCTAAAAGCTGAAGTTCAATTTGAGTTGCTGGTTCCATTTTAAAGAGAGGTAACAATTAAGGGAGGGCTTGCAAAGGATTCTTTTCTAACACTGAACCATTTTTCATCTTGAGATATTCCAACAAGGAAAAAACATTTAACATCATTTTAAGTAGATTTTTATTGCTCTTTTTTATTCTAATGGAAGCTGTGAAAAATAAAAAGATTTAAATTAAAGTTCAAAGTCCAGTATTAAATTTTTTTTAAACTTGTAGCTGAGAATTAAAAATAATCATAAAGAGGATGACACAATATAGCGATGATCATCAATTAAACAAAGTCCTTGAGAATGTAAATTATTAAAATCCAATTTCATTGTTTCCATTTAAATCCATTGTTCAAAGTTCATTTGAAAGAACAACGCAATGAATGACATTGACTTGCATTAATCACAGGTATTTCGTAATCTCAATTAGTATGGATAGTCATTTAATCATTTACTTTTTATTCTGGAACTTTTTAGTTTTCGACCACGTCTTATGTATTTGAATTGAATTGAAATGGGGAAATTGAATTGTAGATTTGTGAATGTGACTATATTATTGTGTTTGACTTTGATACAACTCTGTGGGGCTCTGAAGAGGAAAAAGATAGTTGAAAAGGTACGTTGTGATGATAATGGAGAATGTTGGTGTCCAGAAGATCCTCTCACGGAACGATATGGAGATCATGAAGATCCAACATGCACTAGATACTTCCTATGTCATCTGAGTAGAGCTTATCGCAAAAGATGTGATGTTAGAATGGCATTTCATCCAGAGAAATTGGAATGTATGCCCAGACAACAGATACCAGAGAAATATTGTACATTTCGTAAGCATTCCGCGAATTTAAATGTCAAGATTGGGATTAATTATTTTTTAATTGTTTTCTTGTGCAGAGGTGAAATGTCCAATTTGGAGTAATCGGTTTGTGGAAGACCCTGAGGATTGTACCAAATATTATTTATGTTTCTACCAGAGACCTTCTCATTGGGGATGCCCTGGTTTGTCTTCATCTTCCCTATAATACAATCAAAATGATTTTAAATTGCAATTTCATTTCTTTGTTTTCAGAACATTCGTATTTTGACCCAGATACACAAAAGTGTATCAAAGATGAACATCAAGCAGACGCTTGTGTAGAACAAGCTAAATTAGATTGGGCTAAAAGAATTAAATTCAGCCCAGATGCTCCAAATACATCTGGAACATTGAAAAGAGCAAAGGAAAATGCAAAACAGCTTGTTAAGAACAAATCAAAGACATAAAATCATTACAATAGTTTTTTAATCCTTACATAACGTGTTATTATAGAATAGATCTAAAATAGTTTTAGAATTGAAGATAACCTTAGGCTACTCTATTGGGTATCTTGTAGGCGACATGTTGATCACGAATTAGAGTGAAAGAATCGATAACGTTTCCATCCTAAAGGAATAAAGCATAATATTATACATTTTATAACATAAAAGTTAATTATCGACCAACTTGATCTTCTGAGACTTGTTCCACATAAAGATGTGTTTTGTTGAGTGCCTTTAGTCTGGAATATCCATAATCTGTGCTTCTAAATGCAGTGTATTCAGGTACTGATTCACGGAACCAATCATGACGCCCTTTACATCCTGCAGATCCCGTCGTCCTGTTAAATTAAAAATAGCGTCATGCATCTCTTCCTCTTATCATAAAATTCTTCTGTAATTTAATTACATTTGAACTAATGCTTCAGGATTTCTATAAGGATCTCCACTGGTTCCATAGTAGACTTTAAAAGTGTACATTGGATACATTCTCTCATAAGAATGTTCATGAGCCCAAATAGCCAGATCGACGCCATATTCCATAAAGAGATCTTCTAAACCTAACATGTTATTCCTACGAAGAAATGGAATACCCACTCGTACACGTGTTTCGCGTTTTGTGCAATCATCAGCATTGTTATTGGAGCAGTACATTGGACGATGACCAAAGGTAATAATCCAAGGACGTTTTAACCGATTTTCTGGTTTATTTGCTTCCTTTTAAAATCAAATTATTCCAATTAAAGTATTCTTTGATGTAAGTGTAACACTACGTTTTATTCCAACTATTTCACCTTTAGATCTTTCACCAACCAGTAATATTGGCGAACGACGTCCTTCAATCCGTCTTCGAAAAAAAAGTAGTAAAATTCTGTAGAGATTGCGATAAAATGAATTGGACCCATATTAAAACTATAATACATTGATTCGGTATTTCCAGGCATGCTGAATCGATTTTTGTAGTGAGCGAAATTTCTGTACAATAAGTTTTGGTAATTCAGTTGTCTTTTGACCGATGCCAGGTTGACACTAAGAAAATAATTAATACCTTTGATGTTCATGATTTCCTGGACATGTCATATAGGGTACATAAGCGGCGATCGGTTGAATTTGAGTCATGAAAGTATCTCCCACAAGACCATTGTCCTAATAACGTAATACATTTTGAAGTCAATTCGTTGAGTTTGAAGTTGAAATGTTAATAATACCGTGTCCATATCGTATGCAAAATCCCCTACGTGAATAATAGCGTCATAATCACCCAATTGGACTTCCTTTTGAATTCGTACCAAAGACTGGGCATTTTCATTTCCTAAATCTCCATAAATGGCAACAGAAGGTGACCAATCTGTTCCGTTCTTCATGGTTGAGAATCCAAATATTTCAGATATACCGTCCACACTCCCACAATGATACACTAATTATAAAAATAAATGGCAATATAGTATAATGACAATAATAATGTGTCAAGATTAATATAATTATACGGTAAAATGTTCCAGGACGAAGGCTTCTTAGAGTGACCCTGTGAATGTATTGTGTTGATTGCAAAGGTCCAAAATCAACAAATTTTGTACTTGATCCTTCTATGCTGCCACTCCAACTCCAAATTGCATTTTCATAATTGCTGTATTCCACAAATGGGGTCCTTGTCCTATCTACAGTGCTCCAAGTGACCACCATTTCGGTCGTTGGGTGCTCTTTGAAAAAAAAATAGTTTACTTATTCAAGAAAACAAGTCGTTTAGTTTACGATGTTAATACCCCCATAAGCGATGTGGACATGTCGCGGCTGACTGTTGACGAGACCAGGCTTATCATTTGAATAGTCATATATTGTATTGTCTAGTATTGAGGAATAACACAGAGGTAGAGGTATTATCAAAATAATTAGTAAATGCAATGTATTAAGCTTCATATTGTGTCGTTTTGTGACTGTAATCCTAAAGCTTTATTATTTGAATTCAGCTTCATTCAACTCTGCACCAAGTTTTAAATCAAAGCTATTTTCAAAATCAATGAAGAAGACCCCCCTGCTTCAAGATAGAAGCTTTATCCAGAGGGAACGAGAAGGTCTACAGAACTCTCCACCTGTCCTGAAATGGATCTATCTGTCTTTCTCCATGTCCTGCATACCTATCTGATACCATAAGGTCTAGGGTGGTTACCGTTACCGACAAGGAAAGACTGCTATCGAATCGAATATACATTTATATTTTTACGTAAGGTCAAAGATCAGAAGACCCAACAGCAGGGCACTTCATTTACACTCATTTAAAAATGGTCGTTTGGGCGTCAACCAAAATGCATGAATTTAAAAATAAGGAGACTGTTTAGAGTAGGTTATAATAATTGATGACAAAATCTCTGAGTAAAAGTGATGTCAGGATTTAATTAAATATGTCAACAATTATAATATAAAAGCGAAGGTTTTTACTGTTTAATTAACTAATTATTATATCTGTATCATAGAAGTATAGTATAAAAACAAATCTGTATATATACATTTACTCCGCAGTTATTATCTTTAATAAGTTGTAAGTACTACAAGATAACAGCATAACAGCTATTGACTTGTCATATCAAATAAAATTCCGCCGTATACAATGATGAGGTTTTTGATTAATCATTATAACATGTAGTATATCGTTGCAGGTTAGTTTATATATTTAATTGTACATTAAATATTGATAGAATTCATTGAATTGATCATTAAACATCAATTAAATGAACAAAACAAATTGCAAGAGGGTCTCACTATTCAAAGATTATTCATTATTCTCCATGATTTTTAATTTTTGGTTTAATTTTTAACTTTTATAACGAAAATGAACATATTTGTGCAATTTTATTTAGTTTTAAAAGATTTCTATAATGGATGGATTGCATATTGGTGGTCGGGAGCTAATAAACCAGCTATAGCTTCCAAATCTTATACACAAAGTTCTAGTTTGACACCAAAAGAACTCCAAGCTGTAAAGGAAACATGGGCAATAGTTTGTCTTGACCCCAAAGGGAACTCTGTCCAATTATTTCTCAAGTAAGATAATTGTACTAATATGTCTACTAATTATTAATGATCTTTTTTTCTAGTTTCTTTAAAGATTTCCCCGAATATCAAAAGAAATTCAAGGGTTTTGCCAAAGTGAAATATGCCGATTTAGCTAAAAATGCCAGATTCAAGGCCCATGCTTTCACAGTCGTGAACAGTATTGGAGGACTTGTGGATAACATTGAGGATTTAGATATGCTGTCAGAACTTCTTATTGCAATTGGAAAGAATCATAAGACAAGGGCACTTAGCATGGGTGACTTTGAGGTAAGAGGAATTAGAAATTTTATGTATAGCTCCTTAATTAAATAATATTTTTATTACAGAACTTGAACGCATCAATTCTGGGATTTTTCGCCATGGCTTTCAAAGACAAGTGGACCCGAGAGGCTAAATCAGGATGGGAGAAAGTATTCAGTATAATGCTCATGTACATACAACAAGGATTGGAACATTAAAAAATCCCGTAATTAATTATTAAGTTTTTAAGAAATTATATTAATGATAAATCAATAGTCAATATTATGTACAATCTGAATAAAATGCTGTTGATTGAAAGCAGTGATTTTGAGAAAAATGTTTGTTATCTGACAATCCTTCAATTTTACATACATGAAGATTATTTAAGTGGAACATAATTAATTAAATGACGTAAAAAAATCAAGACCAGTGGCACCTGGGCCATTGTAATTAGTTTAATTGTCAGATAATAATGCAATGCAATTAAAGTATGGATGAAATTGATTTTGATTACGTCCTTGGAGGTGTTGAGGTACAAAAATATGTAACCTGTTACAATAATAATTGTTTTCGATTGAAACACCTTATCGATTTCATGATCTGATCTGATATGAAATGCAATTGACGTATTCAAAATTCAAATTCATAATTGAAGAATCTAGGACACACATACGTAGGTCAGTGCTGTACTGCTGGACATAAAATGCCCCCCATACATTCCCAAAGACTTGTACTAAAGAATCATCAAAGTTCCATTGAGATTGAAGATCGTCTTCATATAAGCGTCCAAGAAAGTGGAGAAAGATGTATGACTGAATTTTGTCTAGGGAGTGTAGTAAATCCAAATCATGGAGCTCGTGAAGCTCTTAGAAGTCTCCAGGAAGTCAAAGCTCAAGCCAAAGATTTCATCAGGGAATATTTTGCCTCTTTAAAGACGTATGAAGTTTCAAACTGACTAAATATTTTGATCGACTCCATTTCTGATTTTGATATTTTACAGGGAAAATTCCTCCAATCATATAGAACGATGGAATAAAATTGAGCAACAGATTGACGAAGAGGAATTTTTTGATCTTACGGAATCTGAACTCCTCTATGGGGCTAAATTGGCTTGGCGTAATGCATCCAAGTGTATTGGACGTATTCAGTGGAATAAGTTACATGTAAGATAATGTCATTTTATATAATACAATTTGATATGGAATATAAAATAAATTGTAAAAATAATGCCCCAAAAAGTTATTCGATGCCAGACATGCAACAACAACACAAGAGATGTTTGAAGCAATTTGTCATCACATTGAATTTGCAACAAATAAAGGGAATTTACGTTCTGGAATAACAGTATTTCCTCCACGGAGAAAAGGAAGAGATGATTTCAGAGTTTGGAATCCCCAATTGCTTGGTTATGCTGGATATAAGAATCCAGATGGAAGTATCACTGGGGATTCTGTTAATGTTGAATTCACACAGGTACTATTCCATACTTAGGGGCAAAGATTATGACGGTTGACAATTAATTAAATACATTTATATAGATCTGTGAAAGTCTTGGATGGAAAGGGGAGAAAACTGATTGGGACATTCTTCCAATTGTTGTGTCCGCTGGAGGTGAACCGGAAGTGTTTGACATTCCACAGGAATTAGTTTTACAAGTTCAGATTGTACATCCCAAGTAATAAGATAAGAATACATGATTTAGAAGGATCCTAAATTTAAGCTGAATTGATACAAGTCTATTTTTAAATAGACATGATTGGTTTGGAGATCTTGGTCTACGATGGTACGCCCTACCAGCCGTTTCGGGAATGATGTTTGATTGTGCTGGTATGCAATTCACAGCCTGTCCCTTTAATGGTTGGTATATGGGAACCGAAGTCGGATGTCGTGATCTAGCAGATGTCCATCGTTATAATGTTCTTCCGGTATAATTCCAAATTAAATACCCTGGTATTGGTGTGAAACTCTGTTCTATATTAAAATGTTCCTTTAGAAATTGGCAATGAAACTC
Organism: Desoria trispinata; assembly: GCA_034695165.1. Classification (NCBI taxonomy): domain Eukaryota; kingdom Metazoa; phylum Arthropoda; class Collembola; order Entomobryomorpha; family Isotomidae; genus Desoria; species Desoria trispinata. Next base: position 3,651 of record JAQFZB010000575.1, on the reverse strand, counting down.
GATTTGGACAGTTCTAATCCAACAACATTATGGCAGGACATGGCTCTTGTGGAATTGAACTTGGCTGTTTTGTACAGTTTTCAGGTACTAATAAGAAATCTTTTTAAAAATTAATAGTGTATATAATTTTTGTGGTTCTTGACACATTTATTAGAAAGCAGGAGTGACGATAGTTGATCATCACACAGCATCTGAACAGTTCATGACACATTACGCCACAGAGTTCCAGACAAGAGGGGGTTGTCCAGCAGATTGGGTAGATGACACTTCATTTCTTAATTAAAATATTAATTATAATTTATTAACTAATTAGGTATGGATAGTTCCTCCAATGTCCTCGTCTCTTTGCCCAGTATTTCATCAAGAGATGGTAATGTATTCCCTAAAACCAAGCTACGAGTATCAAGAATCCGCATGGAGTCGTCATTTAAAAAAAATAAACAAAGAACATAAAAAATGGCATTTCAAAGAAATCGTCTACTCCATAATATTTGTATCTGGGATGTTCAACAAAGTACTTGAATCAAGGGTCAAAGCAACAATTCTTTACGCCACAGAGACTAGGAAATCAGAAATATTTGCAAAACAATTAGGAGAGATCTTTTCAAAGGCTTTTAATGTTACCGTAAGTTTAATTTTACATTTAGTAATTTTAAAATTAATTAGTTAATTAATTACAGGTACTTTGCATGGAAGATTATGACATTGAAAAGATACAGAATGAAAGTATACTTCTTGCTGTGGCATCAACCTTCGGGAATGGAGATCCACCAGAGAATGGACAAAAGTTTGCCCATGCTCTTTACAGCATTAAGGTCAATTGTGGAGTGAATCTACGTGGGTGTGATATGTAAGGAACAATTAAGGCTATTTTACGTTAGTAATTGTAAAATGACCGTGGTGAAGCGCCACACTGCATTACATCTTTTGAATTGGAAAAATTCTATTTTTAGGCCCCGAAGATATAAAAACTTTATGAAGCGAAATAGTTCATTGGTATCTGCAAATTCAATAAATCTATTCAACGCAGGAACAGTACAATTGAAACGTGATAGAACAGAATCGGTTGGAACTATAAGTGAGGTTTTTGATGACTTGAGATTCGACGAGGATGGACCACTTCGGAATGTGACGTGAGTATATCAATATCATGCTCAATCATTTCAAAATTTAAATCGAAATCGTTTTCGAAAAGGTTCGGAGTCTTTGGTTTGGGATCAAGTGCTTATCCGAATTTCGGTGCATTTGGACATTATGTGGACAATCTATTTTGTGATCTTGGGGGCCAAAGGTTATTGAAAATGCAGATTGGAGATGAATTAGCTGGACAGAAACGTACTTTTGATAATTGGTCACAAGATATTTTTAAGGTTATCTTATTTATTTTGCGACATTACGATGGGGTGTAAATTAATTTTTTAATTTCAGGTGACTTGTGAGCGCTTTAATATTAAATTGAATGACACCTTGCAAATTAATGAGAATCCTACAGATCAAAATATTCCATTATCGTCAAAGAGTGTCAGATTCATTCAAAGTCCAATCCCTTCGACGGACACGCTTTTAGTTCTAAATAATACTTACAACAGAGTCACCTCTTCCTATCAATTAATGGAAAGGAATAATCTCCATCCTGTTACTCCCAAGTAAGTCCCCATTATAATTAAACGACTCTATTAATTACAGTATGACGTCTAATACATTACAGTATGCCAGCAACGATTCATTTGGTTTTCAAATGTTCTAAAGATGAACCATTGGAATACACAGCAGGAGATCACATTGGAGTCTTTATAAAAAATTCACAAGCTCTTGTTGAATCCCTTTTGAAACGGTTTGAAAATACGCCAGAGGATATTGATACGCCTGTTCAACTCCAGATACTCAATCCCAACAATGGCGGTAGGTATACTGCTTTTAGTGATATTTTATTGATAAACCTCTTTATAAGAATTGATCTGTCTGTATGTCTGTCCGCATGATTACTATTCAACGGATGGACCAATTTTAATGAAATTTGGTACAGTTTCTACTGACCTTAAGTTACTTAACCTCCTATTTTAGCAGGATGGAAAGAACATGAGCAATTACCAACTGTAAGTATTCGTGAGCTGTTCACAAGATATCTGAACATTACAAGTCCTCCTTGTTCCGATGTTCTCAAGTATTTAAAATCCTGTACTGAGAATCAACAAGAAATTCAACGACTACAGCAACTAATTGATGTAAGTCCTCGCTCGACATCTCAAATTATTGTAATGACAATATTGTATTGTAAAACCCAAATCCCGGTTTCAGGACAAAGAAGCCTATGATGAATGGAAAACACAACATTGTCCTCATCAATTAATGGCATTGGAGCAATTTCCAGGAGTAAAACCCGATATCGGAGTTATGGCTTCGCTAATTCCAATTCTTCAACCAAGGCTGTACTCTGTATCCTCATCCCCTTTGCACCAACAGAAGGATGAGATTCATTTGACGGTATCTGTTGTGGCATTTGATACTCCGGATGGGAATAGACATCATGGCGTTGCGACCAGTTATTTAAATAGTCTTAAACTTGGCACTGAGGTTTACTGTTTTGTTAGAAGGTATGTGTAATTACAAAATGAATGTAATTAGTTATTCGTAATTAAAATTAAATTAATTATTGTATTATAGTGCTCCTGGATTCCAGATGCCAGAGTCCGTTGATGTTCCAATAATACTTATTGGCGCAGGGAGTGGAATAGCACCATTCCGAGGATTTTGGCAAGAAATCAATGAGAATTGTAAAAGGAAAATGATTTTATTCTTTGGATGTAGAACAAAAGAAATGGTTTTATACAAGGTAGAATTAGAGGAGCTTCAAAAATGTCCGAATTTTGCCCTTCATGTCGCCTTATCAAGGGAAACGGGATTGAAGAAGGTATTTCGTTATATTTTCTTTTCTTTTAGAAAATATATAAATTCATAATGTTATTTTTTCTGGCAGACCTACGTTCAACATTTGTTAGAAAAAGAAGGGGCACATATCACAAAATTAGTGTCAGCAGGTGCCCACATATATGTCTGTGGGGATCCCAAAATGGCTGAAGATGTTTACGATACATTTATAAGGATTGCAAAGGATCGTGGGAAAATGTCATACGAAATGGCAGATGATTTCATGATGAACTTGAGGGTGCGCCTCCAATAATTTTACTTCATAAGGATTTTATATTTTATTTTTTCATTTCCAGGATGAGAACCGATATCATGAAGATATCTTTGGGATATTACCAAAGAAAGCAGTTTCAGACAAACAAAACACATCCAGTACCCCTGTTCAACAGAATTCTAATGACGTAAATCCAATTACACGATCTGTATTGTTGATTTTAATTTGAATTCCATAAATTACAGGCAAATGGTGAGATCATGTCAAACTCCATAAAACAGAAACAGGATCAAGAAGGGCAGGATTACAGAAAACCAAAAAAGCAACAATTCTGTTGGGCATGTTTCACCTGTAAAAGTCATAGTCATGATGAAAGTGGTCAAATAAAAAAGAATTGAACCATTGTACAATCATAACTTTGATTATTGCATAATTTTTAAACGTTTGTTCTATATTTAGATACGAACTTTGTTTTCGGTTAAAGATATAGATTAGTTAGTAAGTCAATC
>JAQFZB010000574.1:0-12649 GCA_034695165.1 Desoria trispinata | reverse complement strand
TTTAAATAACTAATTAATGAATCATGATGAAATTGATAAATAATAAAAATACTCTTACTTATATTTGTCTCTTCCTTGTTATAAATTTTAAATGAATATTGACTAACTTAACGACACATCACAACAATCTTCAAATGATGACTAGAAGAAAATTTCTCATACGATGAGAAAGCGATGCAGCGACAAATGACGATGAGAATTGACAAGAGAATAATTTAAGAAAGTTAAATAAAATAAAATTTTTTTTAGTCGGAGTGAGTAGTCGATGGAGTGACGATGAATCATGAGAATAACGTACTATTGATGAGAACAGGAAGCCGCGAAAATTCAAATTTGTCAACACACACAGGTCCTTAAAAATCTCGTTCTCTTCATTTTCTCATTTCCATTATTTTCCATCTTAAATAAATTGCATCATAAATCATTAAGAATCAAACATTAAGTAAAATTAAACAAAATCATTAAATAATCATTATTCTAATTGAATTCATGTTTATTAATTTAAGTAAATTGAATTCTCCACATCATTCTTCTTGTCCTCAGGTGAGTTCCTCTCTTATGCAACATCTGTTAACCTATTATTCTGTCTCTCTTTCTGTCGCATAACAATTGTGGTCAATTGTTACTTGTCACATTATCAGTCATCGTTGTGAAGCAGGTCGTATGTCTGTCTATGTCTATGTTTTTCCAACCAAGGTTTGCTTATCTATGAATATGGGGGTTTCTTTAAATATTTCTATAGTTCTATCAATTTTATGTATTATATTATGTCAAAATTCAATATGTTGAATGTCAATGTTATTATAATCGCAGTATTTTGCTGTCAACCTAACTTGAATGAATCTAATTCAAACAAGAATTTGTTGGGGTTTGTTTAAATTTAAATATACAATGTACAACGAAGTAAACAAAACGCGACGGGCTAAGATAATTAGACAGTACAACTTTTCGGGTTTTCCTTAAAGTCAGATAGAGTACTATCATACGACAGATTCGCTGTCTAAAAGATAAAAATATAAAATATAATGCAAAGGTTATTATTTAAAAGTAATTTTAAACTTTTTATATGTATGTAGAATAAGAGTGATTGATTGATGTGGTATTATGGAGAGTTCATCACAAAATGCAGAATCAACACCTGATGACAACGTACTTGATACTTTAGCCTCAATTAAAAGTCAAGTTTCCAGTGTTTTGTTATACTTACAACGGGCTCAAATATCTGCAACTGAAACAGCAAAAGCTGTTAAAGGTTATTTAATAAAGTATCTTTGTAATTTTATTGGTTTTTAGTTGTTAGTATTTTGAACTAAAGGCACAAAACGTTGTTTTACTAGTTTTTAATCAATGTCTTTTTTGCGGTTTACTAACTACGCTTCGGATCGTTTATGTATTTGGTATTATTTTCGGAAGAAGATTATAAATTGTATTTCTCTTCTGATTAGTAACAAATTTTCCTTGCTTGCTTGGCTTTAACGTACATGCATTGATTTTTTGTATAGCATGTAGGAATGGGAGTAATGGTTAGCAAGCTTGTTTGATTATTTACTGAATCAATTATGACATTATTGGAATCCATTTATTTATTTTAGAGGCCTCCAACAGCGAACCATCTGTACCAATAACAGAAAACATGGATTCATCAAAACCTGTCGAAGTCCAAGCTCCGAAGGGACCTATTCCTGGAGTAGAATTGTCCCGTGAAGATGTAAAAGCTCAACGTGAAGCTGCGAAGGCAGCAAAAGCTGCAAGGAAAAATAAATCACTAGGAAAACCAACTCCTGAGATCGCACAAAAGAATGGTGATACTCCCAATACTTTAGAAGCAGCAACAAAAACTCCAAAATCTGAACTAAAGGCATCAGGAACCCCACAGAAGACTTCAGATAAGAAAACTCCAAAGAAATCTGAACAGAAGACTTCAGGAACCCCTCAGAAGGTTTCAGAGAAAATAAAAGAGAGTGCACAGTCTGAACAGAAGACTTCTGAAATCTCAACGCCACAAAAGCTTTCAGAGATTTCAGAGTCTGAAAATTTGGCAGTTCTAGAAACGACAAAGCAGCCCTTAATAAATCGTGAGTTATATAAAATTTGAAACTAGCATATCCTTGTTGCATACGACCACATTATGAGAAACATATTGGTGTTAAAAAAGAAAATAATATTTCATTTTCAGAATTGGATCAAACTCCACAGATTGTGAAGGTGCCGGAAGTGGACTTGGTTCATCCAACGTTCAAAGAGTTAGGATTGAGGTATCAAAGTCAAGTTATTCTGGGATCAAATCGTCGAACGATTGCAATGTTGAATGCTGTTAAAGTATTTGTAAATGACTATAAAATTCCCGATGGAAAAGGATTTAAACAAGATATATCCGTCCAACTGAAATTTTGTTTGGATAAATTGAAGAATTATCGGCCTTTCGCAGTAGGAATGACGAGTTCAGTTGAAGGTTTAAACGGAGCAATTCGAGGACTGAAGAACACATACACGGAAGAAGAATGCAAGGAAACTCTCACTGATTGGTGTGATACATTTATTGAAGAAAAAATTCAGAAAGCAATGGAAGCTATTTCATTAAAAGGGTGTGAAAAAATTGTAAACGGCGATACTATTCTCGTCTACAGCATAACGGATGTTATACATCATGTACTTAAACTCGCTGGGGAACAAGGAAAAAAATTTCAATTACTTTATGCAATGTCAAACACGGATTTGTACCTACATGATTACAAAATTATGCAGAACAATATTGGTGCTGAAGCTTTTAACGAAAACATAAAAATTAGCTGTATTAATGTCTCAAGTGTTATGTCATTCATCTCATCCGTGGACAAGATATTTCTCGGTGGTCATGCTTTATTTACAACGGGAGGAGTAATGGCCAGAGCTGGTTCATCAATGATTGCACTTTGCGCAAACCAACATAATATTCCTGTAATATTTTTCTGTGAGACATACAAATTCTGTGACAAATCGCCAACGGATGCATTTTACTCTGATGTATTCCCGGAAAATCGATTTGAATTTTCATCTGAATCAGAAATCGATAAGGATACGCACCCTCCACATGCTAAAATACGTTATGATGTTACTCCTGTAAATTTAGTTACATGTGTTATTACGGACATTGACATGTTGCCTTCTAGTAGTGTTCCAGTTGTTTTAAGAGTTCAAGAAAGTAGACCATTAACTAAATGCTTATAAATTATAATTTACTATTGTTGTGCTGTAAATTGAAATAGATTCAGATATTCAATATATCCATGCATGCATTAATTAATTTTAATCGTTGATCTAAATTTGTCACCATTTTTTCTTGGAATAAAACACATGGATTGAGCTGTAGCTACTGTATTGGTTAAATTGGTACTTCAGTATTATTTGGGTATGCAAAAATCCGTTAAACTTCTCTCTAGTTAACCTAAATTTTTACTTAGCATGGCAGCAGGTAAGGATTTCCATGTTGACTGAGTCCCCTGGAAAGAAAAGTCAGTAGTGGTATTTTCATGAGGTGGTGGGGATTGATTGGGGATTGTCCCATCTTCCAGAAACTAGGTTCTGCGAGATCCCGGTATATATTTCCAGAGGCTTTAGTTTTTTATTCTAAACATTTGAACTTGTCCATGCTCTATATAGTAGGTTATATAGCGAATTCAGCGTTTTGCTTTACTTGGCTTGTGGAGATTCACCTTGAACCAGTGGATACCACATAGAACTTTATAGCGTGAATTTTACTCTCATGCTTCTCCTCTTTTTCCAATGCATTATAATAAGAGTGGATTACTCTCCCTTGTCTTGTAATAATATGAATTGCAGTTAAAATTGAAAGCAAGAATAGCAAGACAACAAAAAATTCTAGGCTCCTCCATCATTAATTGCATAGTGAAGTAACATAATTTAGAGTTGACAGTGTGTGTGTGTCTAGCTAAAATAAACCTCATCGTACTTTTCCATTTTCCATCCCACTCAGGAGACACGGAGATCATACGAGGCTGCCATAGTTAAAATCTTACCGGTATAATTACTTTTGGCTTTATCTTATAATATTCTTATAATATATATGCTAATTATTAGCACATTTTAAAATCTTTATAAAGCGTATCTGGAAGAATTTTGTTTATCCTTGGTAAAATGGATTTTGGTTTAAATTATTCCTTTTCATGACATTACGTTTTGAGTAATAGCATGAAAAGTATTTTCTGGATTGAATTCCTTGGTAGGGAATGAACAGCCGACAGCTTGTTAATTCGAAATCGTAAAATTTTAGTATCATCATGTTTCCCCGTGCATATGTTATTTAACTGTATGCATTTTACATTGAATTACTCAAATTATTTGACTTTATGATAGCATTTGCATGAGAGTTGATATAAATTCTGTTTTAAGATCATTGCTACTAAATCGATTGAGGATAGATAACATTAACATACACAATAAGATAACGGTTATGATGGGAGCGCGTTTAATTTTCCGTATCTCTGAATGTGCATATAACTTTATACTCTAATGACTCTTTTAGTCAATTTAGGTTTATGGACATGTAAATTTATCTAATTTTGTAAATAATTTTAGCAAACCACAAAAAGAGGAAAAAACTTTCGTCATTATGTCTTCAGTTGAACCTTGCAAGAAACGAAGCAGGATGGGATCTTCTTTGGAACAATTGAAAAACTACACAACCGTTGTCTCTGACACGGGGGATTTTGAGGGTATCTTTACTTTTTATTTTGCATTATAAGATTTATATTTTTACCCATAAATCCATATACGCTAGAAAAAATTAATGTTCGTTAAAGCTTATTCATGTATTTAGTTAGAGGGGTAAAGTGAGATTTACAGGTTTTTCACTAATTCAACTCACTTTTAATCAAAATATATTTTGCACTTTTTTCCAGCAATAAAGAAATACAAGCCAACCGATGCTACGACAAATCCCTCTCTTATATTGGCAGCTGCCAAAATGCCACAATATCAAAACCTAATTGATGAGGCCATTGAATATGGCAAGAAAAATGGAAAGTAATTATTCATCTTCTCCCTTAATATTAAACTGAAAAACTTGTAAAAGTGTTGCAAAAATGATTTTTGGTTAAATTCTAACAGAACTCTTGAAGACCAAATCGAAGCAGCTGCCGATAAATTGTTCGTTCTTTTTGGTGTTGAGATTTTGAAAATTGTTCCTGGCCGTGTTTCTACTGAAGTTGATGCAAGACTTTCTTTCAACAAGGACGCTAGTATTTCTAAAGCGAAACGCTTTATTCAACTCTACGAAGAGGCTGGAATCTCAAAAGATCGAATTTTAATCAAATTAGGATCAACTTGGGAAGGGATTCAGGCAGCCAAGTACTTTCTTTAATGATTTTTTTTTAATCTTAAAGTTATTCGACACGTTTTTTGATGATTTTCAGAGTACTTGAGGAGGAATATAACATCCACTGCAACCTCACCCTGTTGTTCTCCATGGCACAAGCCGTTGCATGCGCGGAGGCTGGAGTTACATTAATTTCTCCATTTGTTGGCAGAATTTTGGACTGGTTTGTTGCAAACACTGAGAAAAAAACGTATGAACCTCAAGATGATCCAGGAGTTAAAAGTGTAACTCAAATTTACAACTATTACAAGAAATTTGGTTACAAGACTGTTGTGATGGGAGCATCTTTCAGAAATTCCGGTATTTCAAACATTATTTTTTTCAAACATCGGTTAATTTTTAATTGAAAGACTCTAAGGTAATTTACAAACTTACAGGCGAAATTAAAGCTCTGGCTGGATGTGACTTGTTGACGATTTCTCCTAATCTACTTGAAGAACTGGATGCAAGTAACGACTTTGTCGGAGAAATGCTCAGCGATGCATCAGGTAAAATCATGTAGTATTACAAAAAATTGAATTGGGAGTATTTAAAAAATATTTCATATTTAATTTTTCCATACATAAAATACAATAATTGTATTTTATAAATTAATGTAGCCAAGAAGTTGGATTTCGACAAAATTGAATTGACCGAGAATTCTTTCCGGTGGATGATGAATGAAGATCAAATGGCAACAGATAAATTGTCTGATGGAATTCGAAAATTTGCTGCAGATGCTGTTAAGCTTGAGTCAATGTTGAAGGAACGACTACAAAAGGCTTAAAAAAGTTAATATTGCATCAAGAACATTTATAAAATTTATAGTATAACCCCTATTCAAAATTTATTTTTCTTCTTGCATGTATTAAGTAGTATATGAACTGCACAAAGAAATTCAAAAAAATGAAAAATTTAATATTTTCAACAATGATCAAATAAAATATAAATTGTCACCACAAATCAATAATAATAATTTTAAAACATTTATTTTTCATTTATTTTTCATTGCACAACATTGGACACGTATTTATCGTTTTATGACTATTATAACTCTGAAGATTTATTTTTATGTAAATTATTGGCGGAAAATATATAGGGGATGAACAGTGGGATCGAGGTAAATTAATTACCAGACAAAGCCAAGTTTAGAAAAGTGCACTGCACTTTCTATTTCATATTTGATTTCCAGGGGAGGGTCACCCTAATCACAAACTATAAAACAAAATGTGTCAAACAAACAGTCCACTATCTCTCTTTGTAGTCTGCAGCACCAATTTTGTATCCGATTGATTCCCTGTTGTCGTAAGAGCCCATAGTTGTGTAGCACCATTCCATTATAATCAAACACGACATCTCTTAAATTGAATACCTATTGACCTGCAATATGGGATAATCAATCTATTTTATCTCACCACACACATATAAGTTCTCATCTTTCAAATGTCCAGAAAAACGTACGAAATAAAACTATTCGAAAATGTAAAAATAGGATCTTTAAATAAATGCAATCAGAAATTTCATAAAAACTAGCATTTCTCTGAGTAAATATTGGCTATTGATTGCTGTTTAAGTGGGCTATTGAATTCAATAGTTCAGCAAGAAATTCCAAACATTATCCGTTTCATTTCTTTAAAACCCAGGAAACTGGAAGGTCATGATCATGAGTACGTGACGACAATATAGTTACTTAACATGTATTTTATCTACAGTATATTAGAGAACAACAGATTTTTTTAAATATAGTGTTAATAGTGTACAATTTGGTGTGCCTAAAAATTAGTACAACAGTTTAGTTCACGTACAGTAATACAACAATAAAAATAATTAGTTTAATAACGGTCAAAGGCTATTCACATTTTTTAGAATAACAATCTTATAGAATAAATAATCGTCGTGTAAACTGTAAACGGAAGAAATAAAATTTGACCGATTGAAATTGGGTGACGAAATGTGGAGCCATGGTACGTGCAGGTATAATAAGTATGTATGTATAAGTAATTAATATAATGTACATTTACAAATATAACAACAATAATAATAGTCTTAACGTTCTACGTATCTATTTTGAACTGAAATTAACAGCAATAATGTACAACATACATATACTATATTGACGTAGTTTGATTCATTTCCACCACATTATAATAATAATTAGATAATAATAATGACTTTCTCCTGCTTTCTCTTTCGCATAGGGAAATAGCTGCCTAAATACTACATAGTGTTGGTATAGATTTTTCGTCTAATTGCTCGATTCTACTGAGTGTAATGTCTGAAGGTACGAAAGTTGGACACTACCCCATTGTTGGTATATAGCATATAATAATAATATATTCTACATTTTCGCGAAATAGGGGACTTTCGTCATGGAATATATGTTTCTGTGTGTATAGCGTATATAAACTTCCAGCTATGTTGATAAAACTAGTATGGTTTTTTATATGAATTACGAAATTATGTTTAGAACGGTTTGCTTTTTAAGTCTCGCTTTCTCTACCATCATATAACTGTTTGATTTTTGGTTCGTTTTGCGGTACACAGCATTTGATTGTACAAATTTAGTTGTGAGTGCTCTATTAGGTTTAATATAATATTGAATATGCATTCTGCTTGGCCGTATTTTAATTTGAAGTCGGGTTTTAGAAAATGCTTCCTAAATCTCATTTGATTTTTTCTTGGTACAGACTTTCTCTTCTGGAGGAATATAATTAATTATATATTGTTGTTTTAGCTCATCGGATTATGCTCAAAATGCTTGTCTGTAATGCACTAATTGGGAAAGGGGTCTTATGAACGATGAAATGGCACCAAGGGTCACACCAAGACGACTGTACACAGTCACGTGTCAAATCGTTGTGACACTAGCTGTTTTTGGCACACGGCTAGAATTTAATCTCCCCTTCGATCACAGCTTAGAGTCCTCCTTCTCCTGTTTTATACATTTATCATAAACTCATTATCAAGTTTGTAATTATTATTTGAATCTTTTGTTTTGCAACTTACAAAACTAAAGCTTCTATTCAATGAATGAGGCGTATTATTCTCCTCTTCAATTGTTTCCATGGGATCTTCCGTCGAAATTGCAATTGATTCAGTTTTCACACCTTCTTCTTTTTTCTTAGCTTCTTCCTGCATAGATTAGAAAACAATGGGATCATTAATAATCCATGACGGAATTTGTCAGAAAATATAAGAATGTATCATATGAAGGACACATTTATTAAAGGTCATAATTTGGAAATAATGTACAGAAAAGGATTAAGTAGCATGAAGTGGGGAAATTAATCTGTCAAAGGATGGATGTTTGATAACATCAGAAAGAGAAAGTTCACGTGACATTATCACTTAGTGAATGATACTCAAAAGTGTTGCCCAGAAACAAGGATTATCCTTTTTGTCTTGACATATTGTTAACTATATTGTCCATTATCGTATTGATATCGTATATTTGCACAAGGATATACAGAAGAAGTGTGGAGGCCAATTTCTGCATTCAACAAGTCGATAAGAGTATATAGCAAGAGTTGAGGGTAATAATAGTAAGTAGGACCACTTATTATCAAATTAGCTCAACCACTACTTAAACTCTGGTCGCATGGAGAAACACGATAACGACAAATTCTTTGAAGAAGAAGGCCCATACCATGATGCATGAGGACATCCAAAATCTAATTACAAGGCTGCTAATAAAATAAAATTGAATCATGTGGCCTGGTTTGAAGCTTATTGTGTTATTATACGACGAAAATTTAATTTCAAGCTTGTTCCTTTCCTTCCAGGCTATATTATTATTATCATGTTTACTTTTACGTCCTCAACCACTCACTCTTAAATGATGTGGTTCAATTTATAATATTACCTTTATCACATTCATCCAATATCGATGATTGTCTTGCAGATGTTTTGTATGAAGACAAAAGATTTTCCTTTTGGGTTTACTGCTATCACTTTTATTGTCATCAGAATATGATGACTCATCGTTTTCATTATCTGTTTCTTGACAACTCATTGTCGATAATTCGTCAGCCGTCGTCTCTCCATCATTTTGGTCATCATCCATGTCATCCTCCCAATAACCGGGTAATAAGCCAGCCTCAGCACATGCCTTACACAAAGGGGCGACTAAGTGGTTGATAAAAGACTCTTGCAATTTCGCCAACTGAGGATGATATCTGTCCATGAAAGGTGATATTGGAAGACCCAAGCGAACTTCTTCGTCCCCTATGAAACAAATCCAATAATTTTATTAATTTTAAATCCCAATCAACGTCAACTTTACAAATAATTCTTTTTTATTTTTATAAGAAAGCGCATGAAAAATCAAATTTTAAGTAGTTAATAATAATTAATTTTAAATCATTAAACACCTTGTTCATAAAATTCCTCAGCAATTCGATACGTCCATTGTACATGAATGTCGTGGTATTTACATGGTCCATTAATATCAGCTAATTTAATACAAATTTCCATAACGAGCAGCCGATCTTCTTCAGAAGTCCAATCAATTCCAGGAGAGTCATCTTCATTGACTTTTGAATTAAATTCCGATAATATTTCAAAATGCCGTTTTAAATCCGTGGCTAAAATAGCTTCAATGACGAGAAATCGAAATCGTTTAAATTCAGCCTTATCAAGATATTTCAGAAAATTGAAGTCCTCGTTGTTCATCAATAAGCCCCATGCTGCCGCCGCATGATGGTTTTCCAGAACTGAACGGTCATTGTATAAAATTGCCTAACCAGAAATTATTATTATTTAATTATGTGTAATATTAATAAATATTAATTCCTTTTTATATTATACCTGTGGAGAGTTTGTTGTCACTAGAAATGCATTTGTACGTCCAGGATGATCATAATCATGCATAGCGGCAGCTGTGTACAAAGCCATGAGTTCAAGTGCTGGAAAATTGGCCCCCATAATGCCATATGAAGCTTCATCAATATTGAAACAAGCTCGTTGCCCTGGCCAATCTTCAATATGTATTTAATGAATTAGGAATATAATTAATATATTTGCAATTCTGCAATCTCACCACCAGAATTTGGAGTATCAGGATCTAAGTGAACCTGAAAACCAGGAATGGCCTGAGTAGTGAAGTAAAATACCCCTTGAAGTACATCCGCTGCGTGCATTCTATTGTGATCTAAATAATTGTCAATTAAATTTACAATTGAAACAATTAATATGATTATTTAACAAGGGACCTTACATGGTTTATCTCTATACCCCAATTCCAACGCATGGAAATAATTGATAAATTCACGAATGGGTATCTTAAAAGTTTCAAACATTCCAGTCTCAAGAAATACTTTGTAGCACATCTAATAAAAAAAATTATTTGAAATTATAGAAAATAAGTATCCTTAAATAATATTGCTATTTTTTGGTTACATGACTGAGTATTTGGGTCTTGGAGCTGCGTTCTAAATCAAAAACTGGATAATCCCACTCGCTCAGTCGACAGAGATAGATATCAGCAGCTATTGACGGAAGATTAAACGGTACTCCATCGGAAGCTACTATCACGCCTTCACGGAACTGTAATAACAATTAAAAGTGATCTCCTTCAATAAAATACACTCACATTACATAAACCCAGGCACACAGTCCCTATGCATTTAGAAAAATCACGGAACGATTTAGACTCTTTAGATTTATAAATAGAAGCTTTTATTATTTCATTCTTGCTCTCAAAATCTATACGACAATTTGACTGTGACCTTGAGGTTTTCAAAGTTCTGATAACGTGACAAAGTTCTGAAGCTCTGTGTACTTTTATTCGGATAAACTTATTTGATTTCAAAAAACTATAATTCCAGTAGATAAATCTTAAAAAAGTTCTAATATAATGGATTGATGTGAGACCCACAATTTTCTTACGAAAAAAATACATTTCTTTACGAATAGAGTTCTTGAAGATACGCTTAAAAATGTCCCATATATAAAATAAATACATTCAAAGATTTTCTTCTTTCTAACATATTTTATGTTGCTAAACCCCAACTTGATTAGCATTTTCAGACAATTCCTCTATTTAAAAGACAATGATCGATAAAAGGGAAAGTTGTATGCGAAATTATCGGCTGAAAGCACTTTGTTCACATCTTCATTAGTACTTTCTTTTTACCACAAGCCTCATTCACTTTGGCTGTAATAAAGACTAATATTTTAGTACTGTAGTCTTCTATGTCCATTAAGTATTGAGCGAGTTGACCTCCAAAATCCAATCAACCAATGATTACCTTCGATATCCTGTCTTTCTTTTAGATGAATTACGACAATTCTTCTTACTTAATAACATATAACTGAGGAACATATAAAAAATTACTGGAACTTTCTGATTACCTTTCTTACAAACTAATTAGGGTCACGGATCTATAGAAGTAAACTATTTAAATAATTATACAATATTAAGTTTTGGGGGCAATGGTAAGACATAATCTCAATACAATTATTTTGAATTCATTGGAATTTAATTGTGCTGGAGGCTATTGTGCTTTTACCAGACAGACACCATGGATTATTATGGTACTTTATTCCAGTACATGAAAATCTTAAGGTAACCAGGAAGTAGAGAAAATCTGTAAGATGAGAATGGTTTTTGAAGGAGTAATACAACGCCTACACTCCTTTCCTCTCACAATCATAATAACTCTAGTGTTTGTGTGTAGTAGGCATAAGAAGTAGATCCATTTAGGTCATGTCTGTCTGATTGGATCATAAATAAGTTGGGCTTTATTTCCGTTATCAAAAAATACACATATGGGTAGAAGAACTACAGTTATTATACAACGCAGTCATATGGAATTCAACGGTTGAGAGCCCATGTGAAATCACCCGACTGACAAATCTAAAAATGTTTACATCATGCTTTCTCCTATAGGTGAAAATCCTAATGCTCATTTCAACTAGAAACTAAATATACACCCTGTAGTAATAATAAGGTATAATAATAGCTCAATTCTATTTTTAATAACAATATACACTCCTCCTATTAATCGATTTGTAATTCATTCACTGAAATTATATTTGTAATTGAGTTAAAAGCAAGGAAGCTAATTAATTTATTATTAATTTTTCTCATAAACTTTTCATTATATTCCAGTTCCAGGCAATCCATCAAATACCTAAAAATAGAACAACAACAAGTTTTTGATCTTCATTTATGCTGTCTATCGTCTTCATTTTAAACAAAGGGACTTCCATGTAATAAACTTAAGAGAAAATTGAGCATATTTCGAAAATCATTTTCTTAATATTTTGATTAATTTTGTTAGCTTGAATTTTACA
>JAQFZB010000573.1:0-12652 GCA_034695165.1 Desoria trispinata | reverse complement strand
TTCTCGAATTTCGCCAAGTAAAGCTGAAGGAATGAATATGAATGTTGTAGACTTGAGACATAAATCTTGTCTAACTTTTTTTTTCATTTGAATTGAAGTTCATATTTCATGGTTCAGTGAATGAACGTATGTATTAGGAGATTATAAGTGTTTTGTTATGCTAACCAAATCGGACTTTTACATTAACTCATTCTTAAGGTTAAAGGTTATGTTAAAAGCAAAATGTAAAGAATATTTCATTGCACAATAAGAAGAAAATTTCAGGTTTAAAATTCATAATTTATTTAAGCGTTCACAATAACGACGTTTATTTTAGGTATGTATGAAACTTATGAAAGTAGCTATAGTATAAAATATATATTATTATTTTTACGCTTTTAATTATATACGCTTGTTTCCATTAGAAATATATGGGTACATTTTAGTTTGCTTGAAGTACACTTCGTAAATCGTCAGGTAAACTTTTTAATATCGAGTCAACGTGTACTTGCAACTTTTCTCTAACTGATGGCTTCAAAGGGAGATTCGATTGAGCAATTTGTTCTCGAAGTCGTAGGACAAGATCAACAGCTTCAACTTCATCCCTACCAGCAATCCAACTTTTCACGTCCTATGTGAATAATAGAAAATATTAATATTAGGAATTATTCTGATTATTCTGATAAGGCATTTTGGAATAATTTAATAGTATATATTTTGCAGACCGAATCAGAGAGGATTTCCAGGTGTAGAGCTTGAAGCTTATCCGCTGCTTCTTTGTATCGAATATTATACCACTCTGAGAAGTTAATTGAACGAAAGAACTTTTTGTATAATGCTGCCCATTCTCCTTTAATTCCTGTTGTTAACTGCGGCCCAGATGTCTCCAAAGTTGCTAAGAATTCGTCAGGGTTAAAAGGTCGAGGTAACGGTGCAGCCTGGAAGCAATCATAGAATTTATTCACTGTTTGACGTCGTTTTTAAAAATGCGAAAATGTTAATGATTCTATATACCTTGCATGGACAAATATTTTTCTGCAAAGGCATTAAGCTAGCCAAATATCTTTCTAATGGTATCATAAAACTTTCAGTCAATTCCCGCAAATGCTTGCGTAATATTACTGTTTGAACTTCTCCTGGTCGCTGTGATTGCATTCCAAGCAGTACTTTTTTGATTAAGTTTTTATCCTTTTGAAGAAACGGTCTAAAATTAAAAATTAAAAGAAAAGCTTTAGAACTGGAAATAAAATATAAATTAGTATGTTTAATTAAACCTGTAACTGGTATACACCCCTGGTTGCGAATCCAGCAGCTTAATATTGCTGGCTTTTTTCAGTTTGCCATTTTGCAACCCTAATAGTAATGAGTTAAATTTTGAGCTAATGACTAAATGTTCATTGGACATTTTATCATTTAAATTACCCCCTGAGTCCCCAATGCGTATAATATGTGGCCAGTGCTGCAGAGTCTTGGCAAAAAATGGATTAGTTACACCCAGTACCACAGGAGGAGGAGGACTAGATTTTAGAGTATATTCTTTGAAGTCACTGTCATGTATAGTAAAATAAGGACGAAAATCAGCACAGTGTCTCAACGGAAAGATCATACTAAAAATAAAATACATTAAAATTGAAAAATTGTTTTTCTATAGAATTTATATAGCTTTTACCTTTGTAGGACATGAACAGTATTTGCGCACATGTCAGGAAGGGGTGCCATAACAACAATAGGTTCTGCTGTTAAAATCAGCTCCCAGAATAAATGCAAATGTGATAAAACAGGTCTTAAACATTGAAATAAATCTGGGTGGTACACCGACGGTATCACAATAGTAGGTAGTAGTGGCGCATCCGACTTTCCAGGACGCATTTCTTCCAACTTTGCTGTAGTGTTTGCAAGCGAATCATTTCTCAAGGAATTCATTGAAGGTATTGATATCTATTTATAAATGTTTGTATTGATGAATATATAATAATTTATAATTAACTAAAAGAGTTCATTTAAGGACGCAATAAAACCTGAAGTTTGGTTCGAAGAAATTTTAATGTAAGATCTTGACCAGGAATAGGTGGTGTCCATTTATAAATATCAGCACAAGCTTTTTCAATCACATCCATTCCTTCTTCAAAAAATGCTGGGGCAAGAATATCCAACATTTGATTGAAAAGATTTAGAAACGGAAACAAGGAAAGAATGACCACAGACTAATAATATATAGACAATTGACTAGAAAATTTAATTTAATTTAACGTTACGAAATCAAAATAAATACGGTACCTTTTGAAAATATCCCCTTCTCAGCGAGGCATCTTTAACTTGTCTAAAGTAAACGTATCCTATCAGAAATTTATGATCCACTTGTAGTGGCGGAGGACATTTGAGATTGTAAACTTTGTGCAATTGATTAGATACAGCCAGATCTAATTTTGATGGAGTATGTCGCGTTCTAAAATGAAACTGTGTATCTCCCATACATCCTGAATTAGAATCGGGAAAAGATAAGTAGCAAATGTTTGTCTTTTCCGTTTCGGACAACTTTACATGTGTTGGGTACACGAACTGAAACCAAAATTAATCCACATTATTTATTTATTTTTATGCATCAAGGAGACTAATGATTTTATTTAAAAATAAAATCATTGGTAGTTTAGTTCTTAGAACAAAATCCCACCTCTAAAGTTTGGCCTAATTCCAGATCAAAGGTAACAATACAAATACAGTGAATCCATTCTCGAAACCTATCCCAAGGTAGTCGCGCTTCCATTATAGTGCGGCACGAAATTGGACCCTTTGATGAAGCGCTTCTAGTGTAAGCTTACTTTACTTGTTCCATTATTGTGTACAATTGAAATCTGTAAATGTAATAATAAATCATTTGTAAAACTGACAAAAATGTTAAATGTTATCTTTTATTGTTAAAAATGCCTTGAAATAGTATCAAATGTTGATTGTATTCATAATTCTAAATAAACCAAAGTTTCTGGTATAAAACTGTCAATTATATATAATAAATGCAAGAAAAATTATGTTTATTTGCACTTACCGACTTACTTTCATTGAATTGAAAAAGAAAAGAGGTGATTATATAAAAATAATAATTTCTCATTTTCTGCGTTGTAATTAGTTTATTGTAATTTTTCTAAAAAAATGTTCTCTTGTTGAATTACAAATATATGTGAAAGAAGAATTATTAGTAGAGTTTATTCCATTATTTAGTGAAATGGAAACTTTCAATAAAATACTAATTACTTATTACTTCAATTAATTACACAGAATAGAAATATATTCTGTGAATTATTTATAACTTTTCTAACTACTTGGTCTTTCTGAACAATTCTTTTTTTAATCGGTGCTGAATGCCACCTTGTAATTCCTACTTATATTTAATTAAATACCCTAGTAATAAACTAAATGTGTATAATATTATTATTATTATTATTATAGTGCTATTTCTAAAATTCTATAGCACAACAGCCCGAGAGAAAAGAAAGTTTTTGATTCCCTCTGCCTCTTCTCATCTAACTCAGGATTGCACCAACCAACCACATAACAAAAAGGTTTCTCTTTGTCTTCTTTGTTGAAGATGGTTTCTTTTTCACTCTCCTCTAACAAAAAAATACACTCAAATATACAAAGTAATTTTTAAAATATTATGCAAAATTAATAATTTTTGTTTTCTAACAATCAATTGATTTGGAATGTATACATAAGGCTTTATTGGGTTCATATTCATTGATAGGTAGTCATAATCATCATAATATTAGATATATAGGAGTTAATCTATAATTTTTATCGTTAAATAAAACGGATCAGTAAATACGCTACCCCACACTAAAATTGAAAATGTGTTGCGGAAAACAATTTCCAAGTATTTTTTATAACCAGATACGAAAGGTTATGTCAATGATAAATTAGTCTAGTTTCATGTATCGAGCTAAAGTTAATTTTCTTGCTTTGGTTTGACGATCATCAGTTTCCTCAATGTCAAGTGCGCCTGGGACGTCTAATCCAAGACCAACTTTAGCAACACGTCTTTCCGCCTGTCGAGAGCAATTTCATTGGGTTGTAAGGCTTTCAAAAGTTTTAATACTTTTATTTCTCAATTAGTCAATTACCATTATAGGATCGATGATTCCTTTATTGTTTTTCCCAAGGCCTTGTCCAGCTTGCCTAATTTAAATAAGAATAGTTATTATTGGAATAGTGATTATTGCTTTATGTATTGTCTAATTAATAATTGTGGTTAAAAATCGAAAAATCTTACCATCCCATTTTCTGAAGCATTCTATTTCCTATGTTATCTTCTTTAATTCCTTGTTTTGTCGGTTCTTCCACATAATTTGTAACAATATCTTCCTTTACTTTCATGTAGAGATCCTATAAATTAGATTAGAAAATATACTTCAATTTAGTACTTTAATTTGTTTTTCACGAAAAATGTGAAAATCAATTAATAAGTACTATAATAACGGAATTTAAATATTAAGTAAATATTACTTTCAAAGAATTGGAGGCAACTTCATTTTGGGTACCAAACCTCAAACGTCTTTCCTTCGCTCTATCTCTATATGCTTTCCCTCCTGGCCCCATATCATTAGAAGCAGGCGAATAACTTTTTATTCCAACGACTTCAGCAAGGTTTTGCTTATGAAGTTCCGACATTTTGGTATGTCTGTTTATTAATAAAAAATGTATAGTTTATAGTTTTCATTTTCAATCTAAAAGTAACTAGCGTATAATGTTATAAGTAGTTGAAAGCTTACTTTAGCAGGATTTCTGTAGTCGAAAATTGTCTTTTGCACAATAAACAAGCAATTTTTTGTAAATCGATATATCTAGGATCGGACGGGTTTGTTGGAATTTCGTTATCTTCATTTACAGGGAAATTATCCTTATCGTTACTAGAACTATCTTCCTCAATTTCAATCATGTTCTAAAATTTAAAAAGTTAAGAAAATCTCCTACTAAACCTCATATATTAATATACTTACCTCGCCAGTTGACTCCCGAGCTAAATGTTGTATTCGGCTACTACTACTACTGCTGCCAATATTTAATTCATATTGCAATTCCGATTTGCCAGACCTTCCTTGCAATGAGGACGAATCAGTCTCTGTGTATCTAACAGGGTCCCTTTTTGAATTCAAAGTCTTTGCCCATTTTTCCATTTCCTTAAAAACCCAAAATGTTAGCTTAAATAAAAAACGAACTTTTGAATTTGGTCAATATACCTTTGCAACATTTTTAGCTACTTTCACTTTAGGCTTTATTTTCTTTTTTACTTCTTGCGATGTATTACTATAGGATTCTAAATTAGTTTTTTCATTATCGTTTCCAGAAATGGCAACATAGTTGTTTAATTCCGAGTCCCACAATAAAAACTTCTGAGTGTTAGAGTCGTAATAGTATTGTGTGGTTGCATCAAAGTGATATCCTGTGTTTGCATCGTAATAGTATCCACTGACTTCGTCATATTGGAATTTTGATGGGTCTGGCAAAAATAAAACAAGTCACAATGTATGTCACAAGAAATCACTAGTATGAGAGTAACAGCAAATTTTAAAATAATCATTTTATTTCAATATGCAATACCTGGTGTTGATATTCCTCCACGTAACTCCGTCGAACCCATCTCTGACTGCGAACCCTAAAGAAGTAAAAATTACACCCGTTTAAGTCAAGGGCAATATGGAGAAGCATGTAACGTGAACGGATGCCACTCAAAACAGCTTTTCATACTGAAGCGACGATTTCAACTGCGGTGCTACGAGATGATGCGGACGTGATTTCGGATGAACATGTCCCTCTAGGTATTCCCTCACCACCACCACCAGATTTCTGACAGGTAAAATATTTTAATTACAAATCATTACAGATTAAAATTAAAAATAATATGAATAGATTTTGCTTACAGCCTTTGATTGCTCCTTCTTGTAATACTCTCTGTAGTATTCCAAGTAAGATGCAAATTCGGTTTCGTTTTTTGCGTACAGAGACGCACTATATTCAGCCATCTTTTCAGTGTCCGTCTGCAGAACACATTATAATAATAAATAGATAAATTTTTATTCTGACACATTTTAGATGCTTATCTTTGAACAAATTACCTCAACAACCTCAGAGCAAACTGTTGTTGCAGTGTTATTTGTCCATTGGGCTGCTGCCAGTGCAATTGCAGCAGCCGAATTTTTGACAGGAGCAGTATTCGGTTTATGGTAAGCTACTTGTACTATTTTGAAAAATTAAATAACTTGTATGTTTTACATGCATTTAAAAAAATGAATAAATTCACCAACCCTTCACATCATCAATTTCTAGTGTGTCACGTGTAAATATAGCATAAAGCCTCATAGCGTCCGCAACATTATTAGACTCAACATAACAAACTCTTCTTGATAAATTTGTTCCCGATTCTCTGGGGATCCTGACGCTCCTGATTGGTAAAACAGCCAATGCAGGATTATTTTGAAACGCTTGTAAAACACCTTCTTCTGTTGTTAAGGTGTCCAATTCGAAAAGCATGATGGCTACATTCGCATTCATTAAAGATTTATTTTCTCAATACTAAATTAAATAACAAAATGTTTTGCCTTACTATTGGTTGGATTTACACTTATTTCATTGTAAAATTCAATTCCTTCGTCATCTGGTCTTGGTTCATTGCACTTATAACATTGGTCTCGTCTCTTAAAATTGTAAGCCCGACACTGTGAACGTTTTAAAGCCAATTAATAAGGTGTAATAGTTAGTATGTACAATACTGTGCTAAATTCTTCAATACCCTAGAACAATACCAATCCGCAGTATATTTGATACAATTAGTCTCTTGATTTCCAGTTTTAGAAATGCTGTATATTAGATTAGACTCAAACTGATCTTGCAATATAAGTGTGCCCTATAGAAAAATCAGTCAATAGACAGAAAACATCAACAGAAATGGGTAAATATTTAAAATACTTTTTTCATCTCCATCCAATTTGTGGCATCTGAAACAGTGTGGAATTCTACAAAGGCAAACCCCCTTGACGATCCTACAAAATGAATAATCAATAACACGTGAACACGTCCACAACATAATATAAACATATTTGACAAAAACTATCTACCCGTATCACGGTGGCGGATTAATCTGATATCTTTAACCATTGTTCCACACTTGAGCAAATCTTGACGAATCTATAAAAAATTGTTTTTAGTTTCGAATACAGTCAGGCAAAATATAAGCTTGTCTTATTAAATATAAATTCTTACGTCATTTTCAGAAAGATGAGGAGCCAACCCCCGTACCATTATCGTATTGTTAGGTTCTTGATTTTTGTATGACTCCTGAGGTCTCTCTTCACGTTCCCATCTACAAATTGATTTTAAATTTTTAGTATTTATTAATTTAATGAGCTTTCAAAAAATGTACTCAATTGTATACCGATTATAATTCCAACTATCATTTGAATCTCTTGAATCTGAACTGCGACTTCTGCTACGATGGCGTTTCCTATGCCTTCTTCGATACTCACCAGATTTTGACTTGGACCTGGAGCGAGATCGGGACGTGGATTTCCTCCGATGCCTTTTCTTCCTATGTCTCCGATCATCTCGAGAGGTGCGCCCATCAGATGAATCGGTACTTCTCCTCCTAAGCAATTTATAATCAAAATGTTCAGCATTTGGGCCGGAATTCAAAAACATTGGTGATCATCGCTATCGTTGTAAATATGATGCCCATTTTGTTTCAATCCTAAGTGTCTTCAAGGTAAAACGCTCCGGAATTCCGGAATATCCTTTCCAAATGGTAAACCAACGAACACCTGCTTCTGATGTGTTACTGTTAATACCTCTCTTTCCTATGGGATTTTCTGTCTTGGCGTTGTTTCTCTCTGTGTCGTCTGCTGTGACTTCCTTGATCCCAATCAAGCTCGTTATCGGATTTTATTAGCTCCCCTTCACTAATGCCCTCGTCAGGTCTGCTGCGGCTCCGGTCCCTGTGCTTGTATCTATCCATTATGCTGTTCTGGGTTGACCTAGTTTCTAAAGTAGTACTTGAATTAATTTGATGTCGTGACGTTCATGATATTTATTAATGCTAAAATGTTGGAATTATTTATTATTGACAGACGTGTCGACGTGACGCGTGAGTTAATCTTGCTTTTGTCACCAGAATATTATGCCACTACATAATAAGATTGGAAGTAGGTTTTATTCCAATGTAATGCCTAGTAGCTAGTGCGATTCACATTATTGTTTTAATTACGCCTAGAAGCAAGACCCGAAGTGTTCAACGATTGAGCTATTTTAATTTAAAATTCGTATTATCTACCGTACCGTTAACCGTTATCGACATCGATATAAGATGACACAAATTTTACTTAAATCTTGTCAGCGATTATCAGAAGTACAACATACTTAGTAATAAACGAATTCAGAATTCACAACATTTGTTTTGATTAAAATATAAATATAATTTTAAAAGTTAAAATTAAAATGCTCAAAACGTTTATTTTTAAATTTAATTTCAAAAAAACTTGCTCACCGTTTTTCTTTGAATCCTTCAATTCAAACAACTTTGGACACTGAATTAAATTAAAATATTAGGGAGTTGAGAGTAAAATCAACAAATATACCAGAAATAAGTCTTAATCCTTCCTTTTATAGACATTAAATTAATATTAATTCTGAAGCTCTCAGCTGCATCGACAACACAGCTCATCCAGATAGATTACATAGGCTTAAAAATTGCCTTCTTTTCAAGTGGTAAGGCAACAGAGTCATCTTTGGGATACATGGACATAGAACATTACATATTAATAAAGGGAATTTGTTCGTCATGAATAAAATAAAAGTCTCTTCCCATGAACCTACTTTTACCCTACTTTTTGGTAAAATCTTCCAAGAATTATGCTGCTACATGTAATGTAATTAATTGTATGTAATTAATGTGTTCTTTAAAAAACAGCATTTAGAGGACAAATGATTTTGAAGTAAAATTTAAAATAAACCATTCAAATGGTTGTAGTAAAGTAATGGCACCACCTCATGTAATGCAAAGTTGTTACACCCACAAATGTTTGCGTTCAGTATTATTGTATGTATTAAGACGTCAAAGATGAGACTGTCTGATTATTATAATACCCATACAACACAATTAATTTCAACCCCATTATCTTCCTAGAGCCATCAGCATCATATGTTTTTGAAAGCTGCTATCAGAGCTTCTCGACGGTAGTAGTTAAACATTTATATGCTTTCGAATCTCTGCGGGGCGTGACTTGAAACATCCAAAATCTAATCACATCTTTCTTGATTCCTATTATGACAAATTAGTGAAAACATATAAACATATACATCCGTTCATGAGTTATCGTGGGACACGGATGGACAGACAGACACCTAGACATTCCCACACGGTATTGTGCCAATACTTAATAATAATTGGTGTAAAAAAGTTTATAAGGCAACGAATAAAACAAATAATTAATAATAGTTTTTGTCCTGCCCATAGGAATTGTGTCCGGCCAAAGTATCGGTAAACGCGAAAAGCATTAGGTTACGGTTACATATTATTCATGCATTTACTTAAGAATAACTAGAGAATAAGTTTCTCATAGGAATAAATAAATAACATGTACTACTTTTTAATTCATTTATAATTCCCCGATTGGGTCATATATAAAGTAACCCGGTATGATACCCGGAAAATGTTGACAAACCGAACTATACTGTCCGAGCTCCCGGATTCTCCAAACATGTGTTACTTATCCGAATCCAAAAAATGTCATTGTTCTAAATTTCTGGATTTAGTTTTTGTATCAAAGAAAGAAGTTAAAAAATTGTAAACTTTTGTAAGCATTATATATTGCGAGGCAGTTAGTCAATATAAGTCTATTACTTTGTTGTACAATACATGCAAAAGTAATCAAATCACTTTTTTGTCTTATTCTGTGAATTGATGGAGCATGCATTGTCTCAAGTTTCAACATTATGGACGTAAGCTGAACTTTTATTCCATTTATTAACATTTTACTGTACCATAATAGCGTGTGTCAGAATAAGTTGTCCTCGAGTCTATAGTAATCATACCATAATGTCATGTATTGATAAAATTGTAGAGGCTATTTCCTCTGATTGAATAAAAAGGATATTAGTATTCATATTTTTCTAACTTTTACAGATTTAAAATAGATCACAAAAATGAAAACAATACAACTAACAAAAGATGAGAGCTCATTGAGAGGATGAAATATAGGGCAACCCTCTCTTTCAACTGCATATAAAATGAAATGACATAATTAGTAACACTACATATATTATATTTGCATAAGTTAGATAACAGTTAGTTTGTTAGTTGTAAAAAAAAATCATATGGTGCATTGGTTAAAGTCATTGGAAATAAGAATAAAATTGGGTTCATACCAACTTGAAGTTGTTTCCCAATCAATTTTAGAAAAAACGGTGCTGGGATGAGTTAAAATTGTAGGTGTATTTGATTATAAGAAACGTGACCAATTTATTTATTTATTGCAATAGACCCGGATTCTTGTCCGTCCATTAATAATTTAAAAGGTGTCAATTCACATGCAATGAGAAGTGCAGAAAGCATCAATAATTTTTTTTAAATAGAAACATTTTTTGTGCCGAATCATCATTGCCCATTTAATTTTTGTGATATATTTTGAACTGAAGAATGTGTCAAAGTTAAAGTACAATAGAGAACGCAGTCCGCAGAGTTCAAAAAAAGTAGTATACTTGGTTGAGGCTTGTGCAATGTCATGAAAGTCTCCTTATAATAGTAGCAATGAGTCCTTGAACGAGATTTTCTTTAAATGTTTTTGTGTTTAGCATTGAATGACACGAAGAAGAAGGGGTGCAATACTAGTGATTGGTGGTGCAACACAATAACATCAGAATAAGATAATAAATTCATCACAATGATTTTGCGACCTTCACTACAACAAAAGGGACTGAAAGTGGTGCATTAAGACGAAGCACTTTGTGTCCTGTAGTTATTTTAGAAAAGGATTTAATCGATTCATTGGACAAGAAAATAGAAAGTGCACCTCAAATCAGATCCCAACAGATCATATCAATAACAAATGCTCTGATTCTAATTTGTTTGTTAAGCATGATGTAGTAGTGTTCACAAAGTAAAATTAATGACACAACGCTATGTGGAAATATGCTGTTTCATGTAAAAATATAAAGCTTGACAATTTGTCAATAATAAGTATTCAAAAGAACAGTCTGATGAATACACTTGATTGGGTTCAATTAGAAGAGATAATGAAACTGCAAAGTCATCATATAATCATGTATGAGGAACACTTTAAGTTGATGGAAATTTTAAACTCAACTTGTTGACCTTCTGACCATAACCATTAACTTCTGTTAACAAACTATACATTGAATTAAACAGGAACATCATCATCCGTAGATAATGTGGAATGTGGATTCTCCAGAAGTGCTCACAACGACCTTCTGAAGGATTTGGGAACGCCTGGCTGGGCATCATATCCTACAACTATTATATCCATCAATGGCTTTGGATTTTTCATCCAAAATTAACTCTGTCCAGGAATAAGAATAAACATCAGATTTAGGTTGAATCGGATGACAGGAATTGCCCTTCAAAATTTATTATTATTCTCATGTCCGACAACAAAAGGATTTTAAAATATAACAGCAAATTGAAGGTAATCCGCATCCTACATTTCTATCATATTTTATGCTTTTTTAAATTGTCAATAACACAGTGTATAAATCAATCAATTATAGCATTCTTGTTTTATGCTACTCAAATATCAAAAAAACCATTGTAAAAAAACGGAGATAACAAAGTACCATAAGCCGGCCCAATTGTCTCAATAACATTAATACTTTAAAATTCAATTTATTATAAAATAATAAGAATTTTGCTCTCTTCAGTTGTTCTCTTATCTTGTGAAACTATTTTAATCGTATTTCTGATTTTAATGTTCTCGCCTTGAATTGAGTCGCCTGGTCTTGGCCGTTGGCGATGAAATTCTCATTATTTAGCAATAATAATAATGATCAGAAATTATGTGTCAGATTCAGATTTATCAAATTGATCGATTAATGAATGATTTTTTAACACGACACGAGAAACGAAAGATATAATTTTAATTTTTATAATCAAACATAAGTTTTGATCGGCATGTTTATTTTTCTCTTTCTCGATCAGGGTTTGTTTATCATTTGTTGTATGAATATTATAACGATCTATTCCAAGATGCAGCACAAAAGCAGTTGAAAACCTTAATTTCTTAAACCTACAAATAATCACGTTGGGATGAGGAATAATAATGTCCATCATTGCAAATAATAGTATAGTAGTAATTTTAGATTTTTAATAGTGGAATGACTCATCATGTTATCTCTGGAGAATTAAAACCATCATTCAATAATTTATGTGCCGGAAATTATAAACGTGTTGTAAAAATATAACGTATTAATTAGTATCTGATCAGATCTTTTCAATACAATTTTTTATCAAGCCAAGGATTTCATTTATTGATTACCGAGTTTACATTCGATGTTATACATGTATATCACATTCTAACGTTTACTGTTCTACTGTTTAGCAAGTACATGAATAACTTATTAACTAATTAAGCCTATTTATAGTGTCACTCTCATCCCCAAACAAATAGATTTTATTTTG
>JAQFZB010000572.1:0-12659 GCA_034695165.1 Desoria trispinata | reverse complement strand
TTTCAAATTGGAATTTTGTACTCGTGTGGATTTCGTTTTGCTTCCCACACTACTCTTCTTCTTCTCCCCATAAAATGGACAATCGTGATACTTTACTGCATAATAAGTAGAAGTAAGTAATATTGCAATGTAATCTACTGGACTGGAGAGACTTTCTCTTTATCATTCGAGTGAGAATAATATTTATGGAAGGGTTTTTCGGACTTTTTTATTGTAAAAATCTATTATAGGATTTAGAGATCCTACAATTTTACAATTAATCTTAGGAAACGTTTGTAAAACTTCAAAAGAATGTTGGTAACGAGAGTTTCTAAAAACTAATTTGATACTCTGTGTGGTATAATGAAGTATCTCTGATATTTTTAACCTGAACATTTCCTGATTGATTGAACTTTGTTATATTGTCTTTCCCATTTCATTTATAAAATACAATGCATGGATGGAGTATGGTAACCGTACATAGTGAAGATATGACGTGCGAAATACGTTGTTCTGCTGAAAAATGAGGATGGAAAATTTACACTTACTTAATTACTAGCATTTTTGAAGGGAAAGTTGTTGTTTAATGTTCACTTTACGTCTTCAATGTTCTTGAAGACGTAAAGTGTTGATTGAGGGTTGATTAATGCCTAAAAGTAATAAACCGTTACAACGAATGTAACCAAGGGATGTAAACAAAACCATACGTAGCATGTTTGACACGAGATTGTTGGGTTACAAAACAAATTTTAAAATCGAAGCATTCAAAAACCCATTACAGTTAAAAATTTACTCAAATTTGACCTTCTGACTTTATAAACAAGGTCAAGAGATCCCGATTGTAATTGACTTTTTTGACTTAAATGAATTGAGGTTATAAAGTCACTTTAATAATCCCTAAGACAAAAATGAATGTCAGATTTGAAGTCCCCATTGAAAAAACACTCATGCATCTTCTAACTCATGGGTACTCTGTGCACCTAGAGCTTATATACCAAGTTTCATGATGATAAGTCAAACTGTTCGAGAGTTATTGCATAAACGAACAGACAGACAGTCGGATGTGCATTGCCTATATGGCTTTTACCCATAATAATAGGACATTGCATATAAATATATATAGGATACTATAATAGACAGAACATGAGATTGATTATTGAATTCAATTATTAGTCAATGTGATTTGTCATTTCCTTCAGAATTGGCTTCATCACAATCCATTGCTGTCTTAATGTCTTCTCGTGCTCTGATTTACCTGCTGCAATCTAAATGGGGCTTTTACTTCAGGGGGATTTTCCAGGAAAAGCCAACCAACGGTATTTCATTTCCATATTAATTATCCTATGTATTAAATAATGCTTAGAATCCAATGTACATGTATATAGTAAAATATGTTATATGAGAAGAGAAAGCCCAGACTTAATTTTGAAAAAAAACTCTGTATTTTATATTTAATATGAGATGTAAGTTGTTTTTTGTGAACTGTTGTCTTTTTTCTTATTAATAATACAAGAGTTGATAAATTGTTCTCTTCTTTCTTTTTGTTGAGGGTGTATTATACAAAACGACTGACTATTTTCTCTTCATGTATATTACAGAGAGATTGAGATATTAATGTAATGATGAGAGTTCCTCAAATCAAAGTCTGCATTTCTTTTCTGCTCTTTTCTTTTACATGTAGATGGTAACAACTCCTTTGTTTTTCCTCTCCCTTTCCTCATGTCATCCCCTGTTGTCTTCCTCCGGGTAGTAGTAGTAGTAGTAGTAGTAGCTAATTGTTCTCTTAAAGTATCTTAAATAATTATTATCATGATATTTATTTACAGAGCAGCAGCAGAACAAAACAGACTTTTGAATTGATGAGATATTGAGATAGAGAGTGATAGAGATTTTAATAGAGAGAGAGAGAGAAATAAAACAATTAAAATTTTCAAATATTTTTTTCTTCATTAAAAACCCAAGTAGTGAAAATTCATTTTTCAGTTTTAATATAGAGATATAGTAGTTGTGTAATTAAGGTGTATCTGTATCTCATTTATAATAGATTCATATGATTTTTTAACATTAAATAATCTTTTCATTTTCGTTGTAATTGTTCTTTCTTTTCTTGATCTTCCTTCTTCTTCTTCTTCTTCTTGTGTTTGACAAAGAGAAGGAGAAATAGAGATAAATTATTATGCTAAAAATATAATTTTTGTTTTCTTCTATTTTTCTAAAAATATTTCGATGGGTGAGAAATTTATTTTAGGCCGATGGATGTTCGGTTTACTTCCTCTGTTTTACTTCCACACAAGGAACTATACGCAGAGAAAGAAAGAAAGAGAGACAAAGAAATATATTAATAAATGTTTTCCACTTCATTTATACTTATTAATAATACTATGGAAAATCTTTCTTTCTACTAAAGAGAAAAGAGAACATTTCTAAAAAAAACTAAAAATATCTATTTATTTTAAAAAATCAAAAAACTAGAGGAGACAAACGGAAAGAATGAGAAAAGAAAGTTCTATTTTTTCTTTTTCTATAAAATAATAATACTATATAATAAGTAGATGAACTAGAATACTAGAATAATTAAAAAAATAATTTAATATAATTACAAACAGAGTTATGAGAAAAAGAAGAAAAAGAAAACACCACTCGTTTAGGGATTCATACATAAACACTGTGCTTAAGATAGAGGTTGGCATTGCAGGGATGCTTGAGAACTTTCCATTCTGTCAATTAGGCCGCACCACCCACTAAAATGGAGAGAGAGAGAAAAAAGGGGACAAACAAGTCAGAGGTGAGGTCATAGGTTGAAATTCAAATGATGATTCATTTCTTATTAGAAACTTTTATATAATACATTGCATGGAAGCGTAGAGACAAAGGACCAACTTCAATTCAAACTTCAAATGGCAACATGACGGGACTTTTTAATACGATCCAAAAACCCCACTGCAAAAAAAACACTAAAGCATTGCTGGTGAAGTGTAATAGAAATTTTCACCATCATAATATAAAGATAAAATGGCAATGATTTGATTAGTAAAAACTAATGCTAACGACTAAAACTTAATTATTATTTAAAGGTAAATAAAATCCATTATTGTGAGAGAGGTTGTGTATTGAAATTTTCAACATAATTTTTTTAATGAAAACTGTTTTCCTCCTTCTTTTTTGGATTCTTCATATTATTATTATTCTTGTCGATCTGTTATTATTATCATTGTCGGGATTTTTCACATAATGAATTTAAGAATTTCTATTAAAAACTTACACATTAATAAGAATTATTTAAAGCTTATTTGTATTTTTTGTACACATTGTAATTGTAGTACTATATAATATAAGACCAGCTTGATAATTTCAAGAGAATCAAAACGGGAAATCTTGTTGATAATATTAATGTGTATTTGAATGTTCCAGTTGTTTGGTTGTGAATACTTTTGTTGACTTTGGAGATTGATTATTTATTATTATTAATTAATTAACTACAAACACACACACACAAACACTTACATGAGGATATGCGTGATTTTTTCACTTCTATTTTCAGCTAAATATTCTACTGTTTTCCTCTTTAATTTTTCGATTTTTGACAAGAAATCCAAAAGTCTCTATCGTTACGACAGTCGATAAATTGAATATGTTTAAAAAAAACTCCGTTTCCTTTTTTAATTGATAGGACTATTTTAGCTATTGTTGACGTAGGAATTATTTTTTTCTTTTCTTTTAAGTTACCTATGTATTTATGGCAAATGCATCAAAGTTTACTTTAGAACAACATTCCTTTCGTAGTAGTAAGTGTTAGTTATTTTTTTTATAAAAAACATTAGAATTACTTCTTTTCATCAATCTTAAGTGCTAAGAACACTTTTAATTTTAAAACTAGGTATTATTATTACTAGATGGTATATATATAGTACTATTATAAGTGCAAAGAACAATACAATTCAGCAGAGCGGACCAGACTCACAGACGATACAAAAAACCCAAAGAAATTGCACACATTCAGATCCAACTACTACTATCATAGCAATAATAGTAAAATTTAAATTAGCTGTGCTATACTTAAAATTTAAAAATCTTATGCTAATAAACTGTAATTCCTAAATTAATTTCCAAATTGTAATAATAGATCTCCATTACTTTACGTTCACACACTAGTAGTGTTTCGTGTGGATTTGATTAATCCAGGAATTACAGTGTGTAGTAATAGCGTAGTTGATGTTTTTTCCAACTACTACTTAATTAATTAAATTCATAATAACTTAATGATATCACACACTTTAACTCTAAAAACACAAATCTAAAACTACAAATTTATATTATTATTATGAAGAGTAAAACTTTATCACAATACGGAACGGAATTATTAGGATTAAAAATATGATAAAAACCGAGTTATTTTTTTGTATTGTATAATGAGGGATTATTAATAGATGTTGGGCCAATTTTTTTTAATAATGCTACAATACTACAGAAGTTCATAATATTCAAAGTAGAAGTAGGGGTTGTAGGTAGGGTAAATTTTTGGGTTTTTAATAATGCGACAATATTATAGAAGTATAAAATATTCATAGTAGAAGTGAATGGTGTAGATGGACAATGAAAAACACGATTTTTGTAAAAAAAAATTTAAATAAAAAAGGAGGATTCTTGAATTTGTTTTTTTTTGTTTGGGATTTTGGATTGGATTGGGAACTGCGGGGAAGATTATTATTATTTCTGGTTTTGTTTTGGAGATTGTTTCACTAAAGAACTAGGTATTTTTTGAATTGGCAATTCACAATAACAAACGCACACACTCCACTACTAATGCACTTCATCACCAACCACCAGTAGCAGTGCAGAATATTTAAATTTTAAAGACATTAGTTATTAGCACTGCTTGTTATAAAGATATAATCTTCAACACCCCAAAAAACACTGCCCACATTAGCACGATCCAGTGAGCATACAAATATTTTCGCTGACCTTCAACGTATTTACGGGCGACGAATTTGAGCGTTTCATCAATCAGGACTACCGGTACTGAAATCTTTATTACAGCCAGCCACTCTTCAATATTCAATGGTGTAACTTGGAACACTTGCTGTAATGTCAAAAAATAAAAGGATACAATTGTCATCTTTACTTTTACAAGAATCACAAGCTGTAAATTAAAATGAATCATTTACCGAAAGGATTTCAACATGGAGGATGACAAAGTGGAGAGTCATGGACAAAGCCATAGCAGCCATCAAGAACAAATTGGTCCATGGAGGCATAGCGACGAGAGACTGGTTCTCGGACAAGGAGTTCATGGCATTCAACATCTCAATGCTGACAAGCACAGACAAAGCCATGGTCATTGGATGAGGATCGTGGAAAATGTGGCAGTCGACTCCCTTGAAGATGTCGTTGTCGGGAGAACATTGCAAATGATGAGTCTACAATTAAATAAATAAATATATATATATATATGATAATTACAGTTTTACATACAATTAAGAAACGAATGCAAAAGATTTGTGAAAAGCCATATCATTACCAATTGGTAGTACGACAATTGTGGACCTTCAGAGTACATCATGAACCACCAAGTAGCAGCACCAACTGTTCCAGCACCGACGTATCCACCAATAGCCATGTAACGGAAGAACAACCATCCAGAAATCAAACTCTCATCAGCCTTTCGTGGTGGCTATAGTAACAATAAATTGTAGTTAATTATCGTATTGCAATAGACAAAGTAAATTTACAATTTTCTCACTTTTGTCATGATGTCAAGATCTGGAGGGTTGAATCCAAGAGCAGTAGCTGGGAGACCATCAGTAACTAAGTTGACCCACAAGAGTTGGACAGGAATCAAAGCTTCAGGAAGACCCAAAGCAGCAGTCAAGAAAATAGACACGACTTCACCAATATTTGAAGAGATGAGGTATCGGATGAATTGTTTCATGTTGTTGTAAATAGCACGGCCCTCTTCAACAGCAGCAACAATGGAGCTGAAGTTATCATCAGCCAAAACCATCTCAGCGGCAGATTTTGCAACAGCGGTTCCGGAACCCATGGCAATACCAATTTCAGCCTTTTTCAGAGCTGCATAATCATAATAACAAAATTAATTATGTGAATTAACGTTTTCATCATCAATTTGTTCCATATAACGATGACCTTGTAGATATTGTTAAAACTTCAATTCGTTGACTTACCAGGAGCATCATTGACACCATCACCTAAAATTAATAGTAAACGTTTTTGTTAGTTAAATAATTAATTACCAGGTAATGAATGAACTACATTACCAGTCATAGCAGAGATTTCATTCATTGATTGCAAGAATTCAACAATCTTGGATTTGTGAGATGGTTCTACACGAGAGAAGAGACGGGATCGGGCACAGGCAGCTCGTTGTTCAGACACTGGGAGATCGTCAAATTCACGACCAGAGTAAGACATGTTGGTTGTATCTTCATCTTCACCGAATACTCCAATACGTCGGCAGATAGCTTCAGCGGTGGCCTATTTATATATTTTATATATTGAAAAATGATTTAATATTTAAACGAAAGTACTTTAAACAAAGTATTCTCTAATTGTACCTTGTTATCTCCAGTGATGACAATGACACGGATACCAGCCTGTCGGCAACGAACAATGGAATCGAAAACTTCCTTACGTGGGGGATCCAACATACCAACAACACCAACGAAAGTCATGTTAACTTCATATTGATGGAATTTGGTAGAATCTTCCAAAGCCATATCTTCTGGTTTTGGTGGGTTATCAATGGTAGCCAAAGCCAAACAACGGAGAGTATCGCGACCAGTTCCGTACAATTTGGTAAGTTCCATGATCTTGCCCATGATAGCTTTGGTCATAGGAACCTTTTGGGATCCAACACGAACGTGAGTGCAACGATCCAAAACACCTTCTGGAGCTCCCTTAACGAACATTTTGGGTCCGTTTCCAATTCGGCTTGGTTTCAATGGGACACAGTATGAGGACATGGATTTACGATCTCGGGAGAATTCAAGAGTGAATTCCTATATTGAAAGCAGTGTCATATTATTAAATGATTTATGATTTTAATTTCAATATTATGAACATGGTTTAGGTTTAATTATTTTACCTTCTTCCACTTGGTTTCCATATCTTGTCGGACAGCAATGGCAGCTCCACGACGGTCTAATCCAGTCTTTCCAACACTGAAGGGGTTCATTTTTTCAGCCAAGACAATAAGAGCAGTTTCAGTGGCTTCACCGACCTTCTCGAATACTTGCTTGAACTATAAGAACAATGTTGTATTATTGATCACATATGTTGTATTTAATGGGCTTTAAGAATTATTTGGCATACTTCGTTGAAATCAATGGCAGAGTCGTTACACATAATGCAAATGGTTCCAATTTCTTGAAGAGCTTCATAATCGGCAGACTTGACCTTCTGTCCTCTCAAGAAAACTTCTCCAATAGGTTCGTAGGTTGATCCAGTGATTTCGAATTCATGAGTGCTGATATCACTACCATCGGCCTTCTCGAAAACGAACATTCTAAAATTTAAAATTAATAATGCAGTGATGTTTAAAATACATACACTCAAAACACTTTCATTCAAATGACTCTTCTCTTGCTGCCAATCTTACCGGCTAACAGACATCTGATTGGTGGTAAGGGTTCCGGTCTTGTCAGAGCAGATAACAGAAGTGCATCCCAAAGTTTCAACAGAAGGCAGACTCCTGACAATAGCGTTCTTTTGGGCCATACGGCGAGTTCCCAGAGCCAAACAGGTGGTAATAACAGCAGGGAGACCTTCAGGAATAGCAGCGACGGCAAGAGCGACAGCGATCTTGAAATAGTAGACAGCTCCTTTAATCCATGATCCACCGTGGGCAGGGTCGTTGAAATGACCAATGTTGATGGCCCAGACAGCAACGCAGATGATTGAAATGACCTGGAAATAACAATGACATAATTTAAATGATGCAATTAACATTGGCGTAATAATGCTCCAAGTATAAATACCTTGGACAGCTGTTCACCGAACTCATCCAACTTCTGTTGAAGAGGAGTCTTAATTTCCTCAGTTTCACACATTTCGGTTCGGATTTTGCCAATAGCAGTGTTCAGTCCAGTACCAATAACGATACCACGAGCCTTACCAGCAGCAACATTGGTACCACTGAAAAGAATATTTTTCTTATCTTGATTGACAGCCCTTGGATCAGGGACGGGTTCGTTGTGTTTGATCACAGAAACAGATTCTCCAGTCAAGATGGACTGATCGATACGGAGAGTTGTGGAGAGAACCTTTGTGATACGGATATCGGCGGGGATCTTGTCACCAACTGCAAATAAAAAAATGGTATTAACCGAAAACTCATAAGTAGGCTTGTACCGGAACAGATAAAAATTTGATGCATTTTAATTTGATAACTTTGGATTTACCTGAAATCTCAACGAGATCTCCAGGCACAATTTCTCGGGCTCGGACCTTTTGTACTCCAGATTTGTCACCTCGAACGACTTTTCCCATTTCAGGTTCATATTCTTTCAAGGCTTCAATGGCGCTTTCAGCGTTTCTTTCCTAAAAGAGTAACGATAGGCATTATAATGACGTTTTAATCCATGAATTTTATAACGAATCTGAATCTTACCTGCCAGACACCGACGATAGCGTTAGCAATGAGAATGAGCAAAATGACAAAAGGTTCTACGAATGCGGTGATTCCCTCTGATCCTTCACCATGCTCCTCAAAGCAGGCCAAGACCTGTGAAATGTGACAGAGATAATATTACATACCAATCAAACATACAAGATAAGCCTAATGGAATTTTGTTATCTTACAAATGAGATAATAGCGGCAAGGAGAAGAATTTTAACTAAAAGATCGTCAAATTGCTCTAAGACCAATTGCAGTAAAGTTTTTCCTTCTTCAGCGGGCAGTTCTGTAGATAAATAGTAGTCATTTTTAGTACACAAGAAGTAGAAAAATAGTACAACCAACAAACATCCTAATTCCTAAATATAACAAACTAAAACTATTTAAAAATTCATTTACCATTAGGTCCATATTTATCCTGATACTTTTTGACTTGATCAGTAGAAAGACCACGTTCAGGGTCTGTCCCAAAGTAGTTCACAACCTCCTCCCACGTCTTTGCGTGGCCGTCCTCCATGACGTTGACTTGACGATCGCGATATAAGTTTCAAATCACAATTGTTGATCCTCTCCTTAAAGGCAAGATCTATATAAGAGAAAACATTAAAATTAGTAAAATTATCTTATATATCCACTAAAAATCTGAAAAATTCCTATACTTTATGAATATTTTTAATTATAACAAAATTGTAAATCTCTCGTTCTTCGCCGGCAGCGAGAATGGAATTAAAAGAGCTACGAGTTTTAACTTAATTTCTTGTACAGTAGAGTGAAAGGACACAGGTGCTGTAGTAAATAGAAAAGATGGTTTTTCGGTGGTCGTTGAATTTAAAATAAAGGTTGTTATCATATTATATTTCTTTCTTTCTCAGTTTGAGAAATAAAGTATAATAAATTAATAATAATATACATCTGAGATATATATTATAAACTTAAAATTTATTATAAATTACAAAATGATAATGTTTCTCTGGGCCGGGATAGAGGTAGTAAAGTATATTTGGTATGGAATGATAAGTTATATTGTTGGTTATCTTAATTACTTTCTTGCTGATGATAAGTGTGTGATTTATAAGATTGAATGAGTACTGTGTGGTGTCAGTCAGCGGTGGTGTGTCGTAGATATATGAATGAACTAGGGTCATTGATGGTCCAATACTCAGATGGTGGATGGACGAGGATTAATGTGGAGGAAGCTCATTGGCTACAAGCACACACACAACCGCCAACTCAAATCAATATCTTTGTCTACGTCACACCAACAAAGCGTCATCTTATCAATCTATCTTATCAACACCACCACCATAACACCACAGATAACCTATCTTCTTCTTTTAAAGGGACTCTTTTTATCAGACAATCACTTTCTCATTCGAAAGATATTTAACATGTTGCCATTTACATGCCTTTACAGTCTCCAAATTTAACAGTTTTTTTAAATTTAAATAATACTGCGGCTACTCATTAATTAGTGTAGGTTTGATTAATGAATATCGATACGAAAATTTATATCAGCGGTTCTATAGTATACTTATGTGATTTAGTTTTGGTTGAATTTACCACACCAAAAAGTTTAACCCTGAAAAATTAATTTGAATTGTATAAATGTTTAGAGTCCTATCATACAATATCTCTCTAAGAAGAGAATCGCAAGGACAATTATAATGGTTTAAAAAAGTTATAAAGGTTTGAATATTAATTGGGCTCCCTTTTAGATTTTTAATATATTATATCGCATCTCAAGGAAAGGAGAAGGTATTATAAATGATGATGATAATTGCGTTCTGTACAGATAATATGTGGCATTGTATACATTGTGCTTCTGATTGGATTGGATAGGACGCCAAGAAATCTTCTTTTTTGGCAAAGACAAATATAACCAAAAGCCACCAGGAGAAAATAGCGACGACGAAGACGACACCATCGCATCACCATTCAGCCTTGCTCTATATAAAACTCTGTTTCTATTAATAAAATTATTTTGTCTTCCTTTCTTCTTTTTGCCACCACCACTCAATCTTTTAAATGTATACTGTATAGCAGTAGTATAAGGACTTTCCTCGTCCATTTCAACTCAATTAAAACTCAACAATCTTAAATACGAACCGGAAAATTCTAGCTTTATACTATAATGTTTAATGAGTAGAGCGTTCAACCGAGCGTCTATTTCTAGTAAAACCCTAAAGTCAAAAAACTACTTATTTGGGAAATCTTCCATTTTCAAGCATTTCTCCATTTTATTAACTGATTAACATTCTTATGTAGCTCTCTATCACTTAGGATATGAGGAGAAAGTAATTATACAATATGCTATTCAAATATAGGCAAATACATTTTATTATGTGAGAAATCCCATATTGTTACATATGTGAGAAAAGAGAAAACCTTTTTGACATCCCAAAACAATGCGAGTGATTTTGCTTTCTCACGAATAAAAAAAATAATTCAAATTCACTGTACACTTTTTAATTGTTATGCGAGAAATTCTTTCTTTCTCACAAATACCATGTGGACAAGTGTTTTGTTTAAAACCGTATTATGCATGTTCTGTTCACTTTATGTTTAAAATGTAAAAAAAGACCTTTTTTCGTAGTAGTAGTAGTAGCACTATATAAATATAATTTCCCCTTCTTTGATATGATTCTGAAACTTACCAACAAAAAGAAGCACAATTAAACCAAGTAAACTAGAAGATGGTGTTAATTAAATCACTCCTGTGACAAAAGCAACGCTGCGGCGCTGCCCAAAAGCCAAATGGGGCCTCAGCGCATCAAATCTCTGCCTTTTTTAATCTGTTTTTTGGCCCAGGAACAGAAAATTTAACAATGTACCTGCTCACAGACTCTATATCCTACATATAGTTTATTGCATAAGGATTTCTACTAGCTTACTAATAGTATATTTAGTTAGTTTGTTAAAGGAAAAAAATTGCAAGCTCATCTCACATATCACCATATATAATAGAGTAAAACCTCCTGCTTTGCCAATATGCTGCAAAATGTCTAAAATTAAGCACTCTCTCGGATCCGAGGAATATAATATATTGTTGAGCTTAAAACACCGAACCGAAGGAATGGAAAAACTCGTATTTGTATTACTATGTATGTATAGTTGAAGATGATGAGAATAAATGCATCTCATCATCATCTTGTAGCCATAGCCGCATATATGCGCTGTTATAAATCGCAGGTCCGCAGAGGTTAGAAATAAAGTATTTAACAAACACGCTGAAAAAATGTATCCATATTATTGTATTAATTATTCCTATGCATTTATAACTATTATGTAAACTGCTTTCCTGTTTTCTTCTTTATCTCTGTAAATGATGAGCTACGAAACTATAAAAACTAAAATCAACATAATTTCTAATTTGAGTATCTTCCATCTTTATTGAAAATCAAAATGAGACATTCATTTCTCCAAAGAATATCTCGGAATTATAATTGTGAACTTTAAATTTAAGAACTTGGTATTGAGATATATATGTACTGCACGTTATATATCGCAGTCACTTGAATCAAAATTGAATTGAATCAGAATTCATAATTTAAATTTCACTCACGGATTCCAAAATAATGTGTAACCCATAGGCAGAAAATGACAAACCCTTTTATGGAAACTGTGTATATATATTACTGTCCCATTGGGAAATATTAAATACTTATTCAGGAGAAACTGAAACTATATTATGCTATACTTCTTATTCATTTGTGCATTTTATAAAAGCTGCAAATACTTCTTTCTAAGAGAAACGTAAAAGTATTAATAAAGATTATAAAAGTCTTTTTAATAATAGCTTTTAGCCCTTTTATAACAAAAACTTAACTAACGCTATATATACTTAATTTTTATATTTTAATTTTTATATATTATAATAATTTAATTTTCATTTCCCATAATAAATGACAAATGTATAAATTTTAGGGATTAACCTAGTCAGAATCATGTCACATTTATGTATATTATTTGATTAAATTTTGTTATACCTTAACATATATGCATGTATACACTTTGTACATTGAATATTTACATAACCTCACATTATTAA
>JAQFZB010000571.1:0-12661 GCA_034695165.1 Desoria trispinata | reverse complement strand
TTTTTTTCTTCTATATATTTTAGCAATCCTTCTGTGATAATCAATTAAACCCCAAGGACCCCAATAAAATAAAGGCCGAGATGTTCAAACTAGAGTCGTACGTTACGCCGTATATTTTGGCATATTTAGGAAAATACTTTAAAAATTTTAATCCCACTGTGGATTTCCAAGTAAGTTAAAAATTAGCAAATATATTTGATGACATTTGCGATTATTTTTAAACATCTCTAATCATTTCTTTGTATTTATAAGATGTCGCTGTTCGGAGGTGGTGCAGTGTTTCAAAATCTCAATTTGGATCTTAATGTTCTGAATGAGGAATTGAATCTACCTGTTACATTCGTCAGTGGTCATATTCACGATCTGAAAATATGTGTTCCTTGGACAGCCATTACATCAGAACCAATTCAAGTCAGCATTAATACAATCGAAGTTATTCTAAAACTTAAAAGTCTCGATGATAATTCAGATAATGAAATCCCTTTAAGAGAGCACACGTTATCCACAACCTCCACGTAAGTTACAAGAGTTCCCTACATTACTTACAATTATTAATTAATTACATTCCACGTATGTTTCATAGGGATTCGAAGACTTCGAAAGATGCAGGAGGCCAAACGGGAACACCTCCTGCAGGATACATGCAAAACTTAATCTCAAAGATATTAATGAACGTCCACGTCCACTTTGAGAATGTGATAGTCAAATATGTTGAAGATGACATTGTTCTAAGTCTTAACATTAAAGATGCAAAATATCAAACCACTGATTCCGATTGGAAGAAATCATTTGTTGGTAACTTATGACATCTTTTAAAAATTCCCCAAGAAGTAATTGCATCATTTATTTAATATTTAATGGAATTTGATTTGTTTTTTTCTAGATCTAATAGCACCAGATTTTATTCTTCGAAAAACGTTCCTATTTCAAGACTTGACAATCTGCCTGGACCAGAGAAACACGGCTGGAAGAATTGAAACTTATCAGGCATGTCAACTTATGTAACTTATCAGTTCAAATATATAATACATGTTTCACATTGTAGGCACCATTTCTCTACCGCTGTGCTTTCCAAGTTCGCATCTTTCAACAGTTTAAAAATTATTCTTCTAAATCAGCCCATTTCACTCGGATGGATTTTCACTTTGATGAAATGCAATTTTCTATTACCGATGAACAGGTATTCATCTAGTTAACAAATAATTTATTTGGTTAATCAAAGTAGAAAATCGTATCGAAGATCGTATTTTGTTAATGTATAGGTGCCAATGGTGATGCGGCTGTATCAGTTAGGAAGATCTTTATTCAAGATTAGTTTACAAGATGTATCTCTACGTAATTCTAAAACAAAGATAAGCTATATTTCAGGAGCAGGAAGTAGTAGTGGAAATGTTCAACCAATTCAAGAGTTTGAAGGAGACTCAGATGATGATCGAAACGAAGGTGGTGGATTGATTGGTTGGGGTGCTTGGGCAGTTAGCTGGTTACCACCATTAAGTGCCATTGTTGGGGATGAAATTGAGAATGATGAGGAATACCCTTCAGAGTTGATATCGGACGATGTTGCTCCCGAAGAATTAATCTCGCATTATGGATTTTACATCAACAATGTGACAATTGATTTCAAGGCTCTCGAGAGAAGCAATGAGTTCCCTAAATTTCGTCGTAATATTAAAGTTAATTTTTTACCCTTTTTAAAAATCCGTTTACAAGGCGTTGTCACGGATTTTGTCTACAAGGGCGATGAAGCAAATCATAATTTTGGTATATCATACGTAAGTACCTACTTGGTTCATGGTATTCATTCTATACGAAATATTCTCATATACTCCTGTGTACTTTTAGATATCAGTTGAACCCGTTGGTTTCTGTCCATGTGGTATTATCGATGGCGTTGTTGAAGCTGAAAGATTATCTGAACCAGACATGGGTGAGGATGTGGAAATACCATCTCCAAGAACATTATCTGCTTCTATCTCCAAACATCAACTCCCCTCTGCTGCAGATTCAAAACAATTAAATCCAATCTTACATTATTTGGTTATTGGGAAAGTAAAAAACGACTACAACCGTCATTCAATCTTTTCGC
Source organism: Desoria trispinata (assembly GCA_034695165.1). Lineage (NCBI taxonomy): Eukaryota > Metazoa > Arthropoda > Collembola > Entomobryomorpha > Isotomidae > Desoria > Desoria trispinata. The sequence goes on along the minus strand of JAQFZB010000571.1, from coordinate 10,572 downwards.
CTAATACTTCAGAATTTCGTCCAATATTCAACTATGATTTTAAATATGAAAATCATCTTGAAGACTTTACTGGTATGTAAAACAATAATTTAGTCAGGATCTTCCATTTCAATTCCCTTTATATTTTGTAGAGGAAGCAATGTTAGAGAGAACACCAGCAATTGCTATGGAATATTTGCAGACACATTTATATGATGAGCGATCATCCGCTGCAACAAACCGAACTGATAATAATGATACAACTATTTTAATTGATCCTGATACCATTGATTTAAGGTATAATATTTCATAATGAGGTGCTTACGTACCTTTATTAAATGTGTATTTTTTTGCAGCAAGGACAAATGTCTCATTAGGACTGTGATTGCTCCTTTTCAATTATCCTTTACTTCTGGTCTCATGCACCGAATTACGCTCATCAACTACGCTGCCGACAGCTATGATTATGAACCGTATGGAGAAATTAATAAACTGAGTGAGTTAATTATCAGAATTAAATTAAATTAAATTGGAGAAATGTTTTTAAAAATACATTTATATTGAATTTAGTGGGACGTGCCAAACCGAGATCCCTTCCAGCATCAGTTGATGCGGGACAATTATGTAACTTTGAACGTGCCTACGATATTTATCAATTGACTATAATTCAACCAAGTGTAGAAATTTGGGCAGCTGATCATCCTGAGTACGACTTTGAATCCCGTGATAAACATTTAAATCAGAAACGCCGCATCAAAACAACAACGCCGTTCTCACAAGTTGTTCCAAATTGGCCAAAATTACGTCTTACTGCTAAATGTATAGATGGAAGAATGTTAGATCCCAATATGAAATTCAAAGCGTTCGTCCAAAAGGTCATAAGTCATAGTAATGTTGATCTTTCTCGTTTGCCTAAACACATTTTAACTCCATTCAAGTGCTCTTATGAAATTAAGGTACTGCCAATATTTTACATTGTCTTGTTTACTTTTCTCTTAATTAATAATCTATATTAATTTACTTTAAGGCCTATGGATTTGAAACACAGATAGTTTCCGACAAATATTGCAGTAATGTAGTTCTCCCTTGTAATTTAACCTTCGTACAGAAATACTTATCGAGACCTGATATTTATCTAGAGGAAGCGGACACTGTTTCTGAGAAATTAATTTGCACAGGTATAATACATCAATTACAGTATTGGAGACGCTGAATGAAATAATTGTATTCTAGATTCCATCGTATTTCAAGCATCATTCGTTGAGCTGACTATATCGCACTTAATTCTTGTATCAATGATTCAGCATGTTGAGAGATTCTCGGAACATTTAGTTACAACGACCCTATTGCAAGATCTTCCAGCAGATAGTGAGCATTTACACCTTCTCTAACAATTGAAAAAAGTAAATTAATTAAAAATTATTCAATTCCCTGTCCTTATAGAACGGAGCAAACTTACATGGAATTTATTGGATTTAAGTTTCCGTCAATTATACACGAAGAATAATATTTCGACAAGATTAAGTCTAAGAAAATCTGGAATTCATCTTCTAGGTGGACGGATACGTGACAATCTACCTATATTTTATGGCCCAAAATTGACTGAACATAAAGGTGCTAGTATTTCTACCGTATTTATTTAAACGATGCGAGTTGCTTTAATTTAATTCATGATTAAATGTTGAATACATAGATTCGTGGTTTTTACTGCTCATCGCCCAATTCCCAATAAATGCAAATGGAGCTCCAGAAGCAAAACTCGTTGAAAGAAACCAAATTCCAAGCAACGGACTAACTCCTACATTAGTCGTCAAACTTTCACCATATAAAATCGTCTACAGCAAAAAACTCTTATACTGGCTTAACTATTGTCCGAAACCAATGAAATGTCCAATTCCACAATCAATTCGAATGGGGAGAGAGATAAAGGCTCCACTAAGGCCCTTAAGTCGTTCTTCTAGTCGTGAAAGAAGATCTGTTGTAGGACGTAATCCAAGTGACAGTGGTTGTGGTGGCGGTGGTCCTGCGTCAACGTCAAAGTCAGTCCCTCTTCTAGAAACAGATGAAGACTCCTCATCATCAATCGACATGAGAGGATCATCATTTCAAAGATCCTCATCAGCAACAGTGGGAATTGAATCAAATAGTAGTCGATATGCAGATTCTACAAAATCTTCTCTCCCAGCCTATCAGTTTCATCTAAAACGATCCAATAGTATGGACGAGGCAAAGACCACCGCTGAAGAGAACAAGGGATGGGAATATTACCTTGTTAATTATCTAGACGTCATGAAAAAAGCCATAGTGAGTATAACTATCGGTCACGGTGAACTATGGCTACCCCAAATAAATCGTCGGTTTAAAGATGTAAACAGCGATGTCGTTAGTTTTGACGATACAGTTTTGGTTGTATTTCCAAAGATTGTACGGCAAGTCCCAGGATTAAATAAGACTGATGACGAGTTAAGACATCTTGATTTACCTATAAAATTGGATTTTGATGCTGGTGGCAGTGGAGGCAAAGAGCTATTTCCATTAACTCTGGCACTAGAATCAATGTATTTTGCAACCATTGTGGATGGCCCCAAAGGAGATTCCGTGGAATCACCATGTTCAGAAGAATTATCCATTTTATTCACCATTTCGGTATCCACCAAATCTGCGGTGGATAAACCAACAATGACCACTGCTTGTGTCCATACGGATATTGCATCTATTAAAGTTGCCCTATCTTATACACAGGTAAATTTCACCATTCAATTTTATTTAAACCTTTATGGTTATTATAATGTTATAACTGTCTTGTATTTTTACCAACAGATAATAATACTTACAAAATTAAGTGAACAAATGCTCCGCTCAGCATCTTCTTTAAGAACATACGTGGGTCTCTTACATCCTCCTCCTCTGGATCCTTCCCAATGTCTACTAGAAACAAAAGAGGAAGAATACCTTGCATTCCCTTCAACGACAGCGTCGGGTGTTGAATCAAAATGTGAGATTTGTTCAGTACACTCAAGTGGCGGAGGTGGAAAAAATCCTCAAGAAAAAGGGGGCTCAACAGATTCTCAGCATCATCATCGAAGTACAATCAGTATTTATGAAGATTCTTCTACTTCAGAGCGCTATCTTCCTACAACAGACGAATCCTTCCAAGAGGATCAATCTCCGGACTCGAAACATGTAAAAGCCACGCTCTGGTTACAAATGACAGTTGGTTCCTTCTCATTTGCAATATGTGGTTCTGAAAAAACCCAAGATGGGGTCCCTTTACATAAACTTGTTTTGGAAATAGAAGATATTGTATCCTCATTAGACATCCAATCCCTTTTTATCAAAATTGTCCATAAAGTGGCAAATATTCGTATTCGAAATCTAGAATGGAATCCTCAGAGTTCTGAATGGAAAGTTGATGGTAGTGTACCAGTACTACTGAGCTCATCAGATGACATCACAAGGGATATTGTAAGTCATCAAGGAACTTTTAATAGAAAGGGTGTGGGTACTGATGGAAGAGGTGTTGGATTCAGATCAAGAATATCACTTCCAGTACTTCCTATTGTCCAAACCCAGAAAAATGATGGTGGTAGTGGCGTCACCGGTGGAAGCACTACAGGTTCTAGTCCTCAACATCAAAAAATGCGTGGCAGCATAACCGTCACGTTTACTAAAGTCAAAAGTTCCAATTATCATAAAAGACTTGGGGTTCCTTCGCCATATACCAAATGGAATGCCTCTGTCCTCAAATTTGCTGAGAAGGATTACGAAGCATATTCGCCTTTGGAGGGAGAAGATGATAAAAGATATTTAAGTGAAATCGATATTAAATTTAAATCAATGGATTTTATATTTAGTCCACATGCTCTAAACCCACATATCAAAACATTGAATCGTCTCCTGTCTGTGGTTGAAGTTTCATCAATTGCAACGGATGCTGCTCCTGGATGCTTAATACCTCCATTGAATAATAATACATTACCTCTCCTCTACATGGAAACGGAAAACATTCGTGCATTCTTCAAGGGAGAAACAAAAGACCAAAGGGGAAGATTTAAAAATCGAGTTCCGGATTTTATTCTTGCCGAGTTTTCATCAATCGTTGTTGTACCTCATGTAAGTTTATAAATATTCATGGCTGCTGATTGACACTGGGGGCTTATATTTGCAATTAATTATTTGTTTAGAACGAAAACCCTCTGAATCGTACCATTGTTAAGCCGTTACCATTCCACATTGCTGAAAAAGCAAGAGTTACAAATATTCCAGGATCCCCAGTTGAAGACCGTCAATATCAAATTGAATTTCAAGGATTTCAAATTCATACTGGATTTTGGAAGGATATTAAGCAGAAAATGAAAGATTTAGCAATTAGGTCCAGTGTTGTTCTTAAAACACAAGGGGAGAATCCTGCTCTTGAATGGAATATTCGTACTGTTGATCTTGTCTCGGATGAAGTCTTCACGTTTCCCCTACTACAACGGTATGTAGTAAAATATTTTTTTTATAATAAATAGTCTAAAATGATTTGATGATTATTTTTTATTACATTGTATTACAGAATGAATTTTTCCATGGGTCTAGCGCCAGCGATAGTGTACGAACGTGTACTTGGAGATCCTTGCAAGAGTCATTTAATCGGAGGTCATGCAATAGAGTTAAATCTAGTCAGTGATGTAAAAATCACTCTCAACGTGGACCAATTAGATTCCCTGAAGCAATTCTCTAGTCAATGTGTTCCACTGATAGAGTTACTACAAACCAAACCAATTGATCACCGAGATCGTAGATTTTCTGATCTATCAGATGAATTCAGCCTACCACTGACGAGTCTAAAGGATTCTATGAAGGATGATTTTCTAAATGGAAAAGACTCTCCAGCCTCATCATCTTCTAAATCAAAGGAATCTAAATGTGATGATTCTGGTTTTGATTCCATGGCCCAGTTCCCAGCCACCAATCACAATATGAAACGATACTGTACGTGAGAGTTCAACCCAAGATCAGATCTTATAATAATAGAACTGTTGTTAATTCTGTTTCATTGTAGTGTCAGGATTAAAAAAATGTGGAAAACACCCGGATGAATGGCATAGTCATCAAACAGATATGGTACCACTGGACCTACTCACAGCATGCGGAGTCATTAACATTACAATGTATGATCTCAAATATAATCTAGTACAGGATGTAGAGAAAGTTCTTCCTTTGGCATGTGTTACTATAATGCAGCCTCATGTTATGCTTTCACTCTCACAACATTTTCAAAAAATTGAATTATCAGTTTTTGAATTGGGAATTTTACTTGGACATGGTGCTATTGGTAAATAGACTACAGATTTCAACATTTTTTGTCATTTATTAATATGATGAAATAACATGCTATTTTAATTTTTAATTCCAGACACTCCCTGGATCCCATCCCATGAGGATTTTGGTCTCAAGTTATTTGACTCTATTCCTGGAGAACGAGATCCAAAGACAGGAATGGTTCCGCCACTGTTGAATTTAAAAATCATTGATTTCATTACACGTCCATGTAAGGAATAACTACCTCAGTAATCAGTCAATTCCCAATCAATTTCTAATAAAACTTGTATAATTTTCATTTTACCAGCCAGTATTATCTGTGAGATAAAACGCCCCATGAAAATAGATTTAACAGAAGAGAAGCTTCACATAATTGAAAATCTCCTTGATCTAATATCAGAAGGCGGAGGAAGGTTGGAAAGGAAGCCAGGAAAAATTCGTATTCGCACCTCAGCAGATGTAACGGATGAATATGTTGCCCGACAGCAAGTACTTAAGGAAAGTTTTGGAAAAATCGCTACAGCAAATATCACTTTTGGTCAATTAATGATAAATTTCATTGTTGAACCTACGGAGCTGTCGCTTTCTGTACGTTCTTTAATTATTCGATCATATATTAAGAATCATCATCGAAAAACGTCTGAAGCAGAACACATTTCCACCGCTTTCCATGTTGCAGACATGGCTCTTTCATCACGTCTATATCAGAGGTATTGTAAAATGTCATCATCTCCACTGCAATTATGTTATAGGACGTTTGTTTATTTTGAAATATTTACGCAGATCCAGTCGGCTAGTCACTCCATTCAACATAAATTGTGACATGAATACCAAATGGCATCATTATTTGGACTATCCAACTATTACAATAACAGTTAACATTACTCCTATAGCAATGTATATCGGCCCTCAAAATCTTCTCTCATTGATACATGTTTTTCATGTCTTCCAACAATTTCTTCGAGTATGTCTTATCTTTAACTGCTAATGCTATTTGATTCTATTAAAAAATTATCGAATTCTTTCTTACTTGTTTCTTAGGATCGTACTCTAATCAATGAAGAAATAATAGATCTAATGGAAAATATAGAGCCAACATCGGCTTTAAAAATAATCTGTGATTCCTATGAAGATGATTTGCGAGCTGGAAGCTTTAAATTCTGTCGAGCTCCAACAGCATTTGATTTACCACAAGTGTATCAAATTGCATTTTGTGAACCCCATAGAACAATGACCTGGCGATATCCACAACAACGAGTTCTAACATTAATTGATGCATCCCCTGTACCCATTGACTCGGATCGTCATCCCCTTAAGAAAACTACTTTGGAATGTGAAGTTGAATATTGGGATGACGCCATTGGCGAGTTTATGCACTATGGAACTTTTACTCTCTCTGAGAATTGTGGAGCCTCTGTTGGAATCCCTGCCAAAGATAGGCTACATTCCTTCAATTCAAGTATTTGGAGAATCAAGATCATAACACCGCTTGAAGAGTAAGATTGAAATGTTTTAAATTCAAATCTCAATAGATTAGGCCCTAAATGTGTATTTCCTATGTATAGCGCCGACAGCAAACATCTCGTACGTCCAGAAATACTTGCGGCTTGTCTAAAAATTGATTCTATCCATGATTCGTCATTAGTACCGAAACTTAAAGCTTACATTGAAATTCCCAGACTCGTCGTACATTTTGTAAATAATTTTTATTACGCTGGTCAAGGTAATAGTTGTTTAACATACTACCATGACTTTGTTGCATGATATAATATGTAATATTCCTATGTAATTTCAATTTGTAGGTACAAGTAAAGCAACACCTCGTTACAATAATGGAAACATGAAATATTTTGATCAACCTTTTGCAAAATGTACACTGGAAATGGCCACAACTCTTCTTTCCGTATGGAACAAAACATGTACTGTTGATTTTGGGACATATATGGATTTAGCAGTTGTAGAATCAGAGTTCCTGAGTTCTGTACAGATATTAGAACCAGCTTTGTTCAAAATGAGTTTATGTCTCTATGAAATGGATTCTTCTAGAGAACTCAACTCAGAAATGGAACTTTACTGGAGGCAATTGTGTGTAAAATTTGGAGCAACTTCTGTTAATACTGTCCTCTCTTCTTTGGCGTCATGGATTCAAGTCATGGGGGCGAAGAATGGGGATATTATTGACTTTAGTCATTCTCAAGATTTGTAAGTAACAATAATAAATCGACTTAGGACTTTTTCTAACGTTGTCATCTATTTTTAGAGAAAGAGTGAACGTAAATACGTTATTAGTGTTAAATACGTTGGGATCAAACATCAAATTACATCAAGCAGGAGCAGATGGATCTGTTTCTATTCCTGGTGGCGAATGTCAGCCATTCTTTTGGTCTTCCCAGAAAAGAAAACCCGTACGTTTAGTTTAATTATTAAATTAATTTTAATTTTCGTATTGTTTTAATATAAAATATACCTGTCATTCAGATTTTGAAAGTTGGTGTGAAAGAAAAAGATTGGTGCTTTAGTTGTGGCTTTGAGTTACAAAAGGAAGGGTACATTGTCCGAAATGTGCATAGAAGAACTGTATTTGTTTGCGTGACCTTTACATCACCGCTTCAGAGACTCGTAATAATCCTTCCCACATATCATTAATCTTACTCAATTAATAACGATTAATAATTTCGAGTGGTTTGCAATTACAGATTACGTTCTCCGGAGGACTATTTGTGGGAAATGCATTGTCTTCAGATATTGAAGTGGCTGTGCTTCCAGTCAATAAAACATCTGAAATCACCTGGAAAGTTGGAACAAGAGACTTTGGCTCTTCACAATTGATGACTTTAGAGGAAATTGAACACATTCGTTTCCGTTACAGCAAAAGCGGCCTCCCCCAGCCTTGGAGTAGTGTTATATCGACAGATGATTTTAAACTCAATGCTTCTAAAAATGGATCTCTATGTCTTACCTTATTTGAGGAAAAGAATGGGAGCCTTGAAATGTCATGTATTTGGTGTACTCTTATCCACGATCAAATAGAAGGAACAACTAGAACATTGATAGTGCTGAGTCCATGCTTTCGTGTCCAGTCTTTCCTCCCATCCTCAACATTGGTTCATGTATCTACAGCTAAGCAGTCTACTAAACAAGATTACCATTTGAAAGGAATGGGCGAAGAATTAGAGATCGCGTTCACCTCCTCCCACACAACAACACATCATTTAACGTTGCAATCTAATCCATTAGGTTCATTATCCACTCCATCAATTCCCTTGCTACCAGAAGGTCCTGTACTTAACATCTCCGCTATTTCCCGTCCAATTGATGACATACTTTCAGAAATTTCGAGTCTTCCTTTCGGTGCATGTGCTATTAAGCCAGAAAATGAAAATAACCATTGGCCATTCATTTCAGATGTGATTCATAATACAGAATGGAAAGTATGCGAACAACCCAAAACTGATTTGGATGTAGAATTTACTCCTTGGATTGAGGGACTTCCTACTGTTCTCCTACAATTCCGTCCTTGGGCTCTATTCGTCAATCTTTCAGGAATTGAATTAATTTTTTCACAAAAAGTTGACGAACACTGTGATATCTGGACAGATAATAAAGTTCCATGTAATGCAGTGCTTGCGCCCAGTCGAATGACAATTGGAGTTGGGAGGATTAAAATTGGTCTCAATATCAATGGGGAGCTGTTGGAAAGTTCCAGTTTAAGATTTACAGAAGAAAAGCGCAGAACAGATGTGCATCATATAAATACGGATTTTATGATACCTATTGATTGCTTTAGTCGTTTAGATTTGATCGGCTCCACGAATCAGATGAGCTATTTAACAATAGAGACACGACTAGTGCAGAAAATTCTAATTATAACCATACGTCCGACATTCTCTATTGTGAATAAGACATCAGAAACCATATTCATTGAACCCTTGGCCATGACTTCAAGATCTGCTCAAACTCAAGGAAATTGGGGGGATGAAAAATTCGTCAACTGTATTACATTGGACTCTATGGAGGATTCGAGTCATTCTGCTGATGGAGATGATTATGCCGTACCACTACATCGATTTTTTTCGAATGCTTCAGAATACTCAACCAGTATGAAGAGTGTCAAATATCTTGCGGTTAGTTGCGGAGGTCCGTGGTGGTTTTGCAAGCTCATTGATTTCAGTGTTATCTTTGATAATACAAATGCTACTCAAGGTGTACCTGCTGCTGCTCTTTCTGTCAATATTCCTAAGTATGGGGCTGATCATGTTGGATCTGTTATGTAAGTCAATATTTTATGTCATATCTGAGCCTTAATATTGACTATTTTAAAATATTCTAGGTCATTTATGGAAGATAGTCAATTAGAGGCAGTTACTCTCCCCGTTGTCATCAGTTGGACATATAAAAACGGACAAATTTGGATATGCATTTCCGAAGACGAATGTCCACAGCTAATTCTGCACAATACAACATCCGTGCCGTTTCTATATGTCCAAGGACAATTAACTGGACGGGAACCAGTACCTTTAAAGGAAACTGATGGATTTGAACAATATTTAGTGATTCCACCTCAATGCAAAGCTCATTACAGTTTTCTTCAGAAATACAATGGATTTCTTCAATTAACACCGGAAATGGAATTGCCTAGTCTATTATTAACCAAATTACCAGATGGACTTAAAGATATTCTGGGTACATCTACTTCATCTGTCCCATCTTCAACGGAATGTTTAGACTCTTCTGAAAGTTTGGAGTCTTATATCACATCAGCTACTATTACAAATACAACTCCTAAAACATTCTTGAATGACGATATTAGACCAAAGAGCACCTTGCTTATTCCTGGTATGAATTCCATTGTTGGATCTTTTTAATTTAAAATACATTAAGGCATTAGTAATAGCCAAATGCCATACAAATATAATGTGATTTTGATTTATTTTAGATATACGACTGAAATGGAGCAAACTGTTGAATTTAAATGGAGATGCTTTTCAATACTTCTCTGTTGGGGAATATGTAGATGCTAAAATAATTATCGAGAAAATGGGATTCACATATTACATCTACATAGAAAATATGTCTAATGTCGAAGTAGCAGCTAAAGATGTTCGAAAACGAATTTCGAACCAAGGAGTAGGTGGACCGCTAGCAACATCGCCTCCACCACCAACTGAAACACCATCCAAATCAGCAATAGCGAGCAGTATTACTAATAGTGAACTCAATGCTCCTATTTCACAATCGTATGCATTTTAATTTTATGTTTTTCCAATTCTTTTATCAATAATATGT
>JAQFZB010000570.1:0-12662 GCA_034695165.1 Desoria trispinata | reverse complement strand
TTTATTTATATACCGTAAAAGTATTCAATTGTTTATTCTTATTATTACCGTAATTAAAGAATGATGCGATGATTACGTCCGGGATCACGACCAATTGAAGACTGATTGTCCTGAAAAGTGCAACGTCCGCATAACAAATTCAATCAGAGGAAATAGTAGGATGTTTGTTTGATTTGAATATCCCGGTAAGAGTAGCCGTTTGATTTCGGGTTTCTTTGTTTCCCAATGGAGAGATACTTATTGTATTATTATAATGTAAATTATTTCGCAATAATTATTGTTCTAAAACAAAAGTAAGGTGAAAGCTGACAGCTCATAAAATCAATAAGTAATCGTCTATGAATATTTTATTCAACACGAATTTCTCTTTCTTATTGACAACACTTTAATAAAACTATGAAACCACTTTAAATTCTAATTATTATGTCTCCTCGTCAAGTGCTTTCTAAATAACAATTTAAATCCAAACTGGAAAGAAAGGTAAAATTCACGGAGTTCTATTTTGAAATGTCCGAATGTGTTTAGAAATATTTCCGAAATGAATAAATCCACTTCGCATATAGAAAAAATAATGTTTCAACAACCGAAACCCGACACGTCAATCACACGTAAAGCCAACTCAGATATTAGAATGTGAGCATTCATATCATTTTGTTAACCATTCATTAAAAAGGCATTCTCTTTTTGTGAATAAAATATTAGAATGCTATCATTTGTAACCGCACTCCACCAATTCCAATAGCCATGACATGAACTGAAACTATGAACATGACATGACAGAACAAAACCAATACACACTTATAGTTTTATTAGGCTTTAAAATAACACGCTATGAAAAAATACTATATATCAAATTAGTTACACAAGAGAATTAAATAGATCAATTTCCAATCCAGGTTGTGGTTTTTGTTTACACTCCATGAATTTCATTTTTATGGCTAAGCTAACTATTAAACATGGGAAGTATGCACCGTCATATTTTCATTTCATTTGTTTTGTATGATAACAATGGGAAACTTCCGCGAATGTTTCCTAGAAATTTATTTTATGCCAATGTTTATCCACAATTTATACCCATTTCAGTTGTAGGATTTGATTTTCCGGGGGTTTTCGGGAGATTTTTACATTTTAAAATGATTTTGAACATTTTCCTATTAATATTCTCGATCTTGCCGATGAAATCTTATTGGTCCATTGAAGCCAGTGTTAATCTAAATGTATATGGAGATTTCATCTACGAAGAAGGAGAATGGGAATCAATGATTGTTGACCTCGTATCTCGAGAAGTGGCTACATTACCCATGGAAGATTTTGTAGATGAACCAGAATTAGAACAGAGGGTGTTCCGAAATAATAAAATTAGTCTATACAAGAAATTAAAATCTTCTGGACCTGGTGATGAAGGCGAAGATTCAGGTGAAGATGATGAGGCAAGGGTAGTTTATAAAAGAAAATCTGTGGATTCTAAGACACCAATTGTTGTTCTCAAAAGTCACGACGATCATCTCAAGGTCTTTGAGAGAAAACGAACTTTTGTCGTTCTGAGGCAAAATCCTTTAAGCAACAATACATATTTTGCTTTTTACGTATATCTTAGGTAAGATGACTTCAACTTCAAGATGTATCTCATTTCTTCAACATCATGTTTTTTACCCAAGATTTTGGACAGACAAACAAGAAGGATGTACAGAAACATATCTAAATGAGAAAATCTGTCTGGAATACGATACATGGGATAATGATCGGGGAGAAGTTAAAGCATCCCAAAAATATTTTGGATGGACGGATTGTGCTTCAAGTTTCCTGTTCTCGTGTCGTTTCAATGCAGGGGATAAAACTGCTGCACAGCATAAACCTTCTTTGAAGCCAGTAGAAAGAGGGCGTCAAAATACAACATTCGACCATGAAGTTCCTTCATTGACCAATCTGACATTTAGAGCCGCAGATGGTCTTCCTTTTGATGATACTATTGATGTTTTCTTTGATCTTGAACCAACAGCTGGAGAAGGAGATTATATTCGGAAGACTATTAAACATTCCAGTATCTTTAATAACCCCAAATCATTTTTAGGAAGGGACTCTTCTGGAACAAAGGCTTTAGGAAGATCTTTAGGTTAAAATAATTGTATTTTAAAGACGATTCCAATGGTTCTAATTGATTTTTCTTATCAATTGAAGGGTCCAGTCATTTTGTAGACCCTGAGAAACTCATGAACGCAACTAAAGAACATGCAAAAATAACTTCAAAAGAGAAATCCCACCATAAAAGAATAATTTACTCTAAGCTATCCTCCAGAACAGAATGGTTCCACAGGAAAAACCACCTCAATAATCTTGTCCGAAGTAGAGCTAAAGAACTTGGTTTCAGGGAATTCTACAAGATAAAGAATGATGCTTCAGCTCTTGCAACACTCAAGAGGTACAAAGACACAGGGAAACTCTACGAAGAGTTGGAGTCTCTTGGACAAGTATTTGAGGAATATAATGAAATCATTCATAAATCTAACAATGATAGTGATATCGACAATAAAGATTTGGAGATCCTCGCTGAAGCGGATGTATCTCTTATGGAGATTTCCAATTCAGGTGGAAGTGATTCTCAAGTAGAAGGAAGAAGTATTGGAATGGAAACAACCCCTTCCCCTGTCACATTATTTGGGAAGGTACTTACTGAACTAATTGGAGACAGTGCTAGTGCTTCTGGAAGATCTATGACTTCTCATGCAGCGGATACAAAAATAGCTGAAAGTATTGCCAAAAGTGTTCTATTTAGTGCCACGGATCTTTTTGAAATCCCTGGATGGAAAGCACAAGAAGTTACGGAAGAGGAATGGACCAAGAGATCCAATATAAGTGGAATATCTTTGAAATATGAAACAGAGATATTTTATGGACTTGGTACTTGTCCATTCAAGAAAGGGGGTAATCTCTCCCAACTCCTAATACATAATGGGAATGAAACTGAGGTCCAATCTAAAGTCATTGAATTCCATCTGAATTTACTTCGAACCTATTGTGTAAATGGAAGCAGAGAATATTTGGAATATTTACTTCACAATGGATTCATAAGAATTGACCATGGAAAGTTTCTACTCGTGGAAGAATTGTCTTTGAAGTGAGTTCACTAAATTCAATTAATGTCCATATTTTTAATGATTATCTTTTTCCTCATAAAGTCATAAACGGAAACTACGATTAGATGAACTCCGTAAACTATCTGCTTCAGTGGAGATTGCATCTTTTAGTCAAAATTATGCTAAATCTGTACTTCACCCAAAATATTCATCTAAAGATCTCAAATTGAATGTATCTCAAAGTGTTCATTTTATCCAAACTTTTGGTCTACTCTATTTAAATGAAGTGAGGAAAGTTGCTGATCAACATTTTATAAAATTAATCAGATGTCTTGTTCTCACACTGAAAGGGGTCATGACAAAATTACTACAAGATCTGGAGATACTTCTGGCAAGGTGTTCGCCCCATGGTACCCCTTCATCAAGTCATTCCAACAGTACTAAATACAAGGGTGAGGATTGCGAAGAGGATTTCGTTTTGAATTATAACGACAGGCTTGGAATTCATTCCTTCATGGAATTTCTAATGAGAGGTCTTGCACCCATTGAGATGAGTCGGAATAAATCTCCTCAAGAAGCATTTCAACATTTCCAAGTCATTAATCAACCTGTCTTGATTAAAGGAGTAATTGATTTGTAAGGGAAAGTTGGCGTGTCTAGTTCTAGTTAATTATAAATGGGAATAGTACCATACTTAATTAAAATAGAAATAAAAACTTTTCTTTTTGTTTCACATTCTTCCGAAACCGTAAAAATAATTTTATGACGAATTTCTATTCAATCCAAATAAAAACCCGATTATTTAAATTTCTGGACATTTTTCTCCCAATGTTATTAATCATGTCATGATATATGAAAACTATTCATCTTGTTAATGTTATACTATTTTACTATTGTTGTTAAATGAGGTCGTTGTAGTTGAATCAAAGTGGAGCAATTGTCTCAAATGGATTTCCATTAGAAAAAAAACAAAAACAATGGAAAACTGTTGATTGTAACAATATATTGGCTATTAGATTACATTAAGGTTAAAGTTCTATTTTCAATGTATCACATAGAAATGATAAAAATAAAATATAATAAAAATCAAGGATAACATTCTCTTCTTCCTCTTCCTGAGTTTTGTAATACCCAAAACAGGGGAAATATATCATTACCACGGAGGTTCATTATGCCAAGAGGCTTCTTGTTCCTCGTCTTGGCAGCTGTAGTCATTGTCTTGAACTTGAAAATTGTCAGCAGTGGCGTTCTCAAAAAAGGATTTTCCGGAAAAAAACCTGCTCCTAGAGTTTCTGTTGTGGCGAGACCTGCGCCAGCTCCACCCAAAGCTCCATCTCCTGCTATTATTGATGTTTCCTCAATTATATCTCTTCTTGAGAAGTTGGGATCAAATCTAACTGTAAATAATGGGTCGGAATTATTCTCTGAAGATTCATTCCTCATTCAAGATCTTCATGTGTTTAGCAACTTGACCAAATACTTGGATACTCAGAACCATGAACTGTATTCTAGAAATTCAATCGATGAAAATAAACAAGTTGTTGTCCTCCATCCAATGGAGGATAAAAGATCATTCAATGCAAGTAGAAAAAGGACTTTTATTGTACTTTTAAAAGCTCCTCCCGTTATTAAAGAGGAAAATCAAACGGACAAAGTTGAAAAAATTCATTATTTTCCTACCTTTGCATATGTCAGGTAACTTTCTTTTTCTATTAGCATTTTCTACATGAAAGCATGCTAAAACTTTTCTATTCCTATGATTTAGAGAACCTAGACCAACAGATCCTAAAACTGATTACCAGTATGTCCTTCCAAGTGAAATTCCAATGATCGTTGAATGGGACGCTTGGGATAAACGATCCACAACTCCAGGAGATTTCCATCCTGGATGGTTAACTTGTGGATATTCCTTGTTTTTCTCTTGCAGTATTAATATGACAGTCATAAATACGGCGTTAAATACTTCCTTGATAGAAATCATTACAATGGAAGCCATTCAAGCAGAAGCCATAGAGGCAGCTGCTGAGAAAGAAAAAGCAAATTTAGCAAAGGGTCCTTATAGACCCATTGTTACTCCAAGGACAACGCCAAGACCAACGCCCAAACCAACGCCAGCACCACCCCCTGCCATCAATGGAACACTTCTTCCAATTAGGCTGGAAGGGGTTGTAGATATGAGAGAAAATTTGGATTTATATGGAGACTTTGATGATGTTTATACTAAATCGAAACAAACTGGAAGAGGTTTAATGCGATTTCTGTGTAATAGACTATTTGGAAGGTGTAATAGCAACAGTACCAATAAAGCTAAGAAAAAGAAAAGGGTGAAATTGATTCCTGGAGAAAAATCAGAAACTATTTATGGAACGTATTACACTGGAGTGAAGAAGAATACGCCTAAAATATTCATCCCTGATGATGGAGAGGATGATTATCCATCTGTTGTTTTTATCCCACAGAATATACAACTTGGCTGGGAAATTAAGGGAGTCTTTATCCCAGGTAATTAACTATTAGTTCATATAGAACAACCGTATAATTTAAATCAAGAATATTTATTGAGAAATTCAAGAATGACATTTTAAATGACTTTAAATCGTATGATTCAGGGGCCCCGGAGTCTCACGATGTATTGATTGCTGATGATGAAAAACAAACAATGGGATTAAAATCCACCCGTGGAACAATTGTAAGGGAATCTTCAAGTTTTATTATGGAAAATACAATCCTACTAATTAAAATTAAAAGGTTCCTGAAGAAATGATTACTTCGAAAATCGTGGGAGGAGGAATTCACGGTACTCTCACAGGAGAGAGATTTGATGCAGACGAACTCCCATCCCAAATCTGGTTGGATCCGGATCTCCCAGATTATAAAGGTGTTTGGATTCTGGATAATAAATCCGTACTAAAAGAATCAAAAACCGAGGAAGGATACGATATCATTGATGGAATTTTATTTGAAGGTATAAAAATAAATAAAATGATATCAATAATGGAATAAATGTGCAACATATGTTTATAGGGGTTCTTGGAACATCTGAAATATTCATTTCCGATGATGAGGATTCGATTCCTGGAACATTCCTTACAATTGACCCTGATCAACCACTGCTAGTAGAATTTGCCCATGGAGCTTTTTTTGTCACCACAAAACCAACATTGGGTCATGGAGAATTCAAACCGGATAATATCAAAGACATGGATAAAATCCTTGTCCAGAAGAAAGTACGTGGAGTTTTCATGCCGGATGGTATGAACAATACGGGGATGTTTAGTGGCCTTCTAACAATCTCAGATGAAGTAGCTGATGAAAAAACAGTTAAAAATTATGTATTTGTTGCTGATATACCTGGAGAGGCTTTTCAGTATATTTACGGTAGTCCTAATACAAGTACTTCTATATGGACATCATTTTTGAAACCTGGAGAATGGAATAAGGTAATTCCACCTCCACCTGAACCGGAAGAGATTGCAAGCGCCACAGTACCACTTGACCCGGAGGATTTGGCTACATCAACTAATGAACCATTGGTCTCAACTAATGAAGTAGTTCCATCAACAAATGAAGTAGTTGCAGTAGCACCAGCTGAAGCTGAGGATATGGGAACAACAACTGCCGCCCCCACAATCACTACAGCTCCTTATGAATTGGCTCCATTGGCAGAAGCAGTCGCTCCTCCAGATCCTCGTAAGTTCAATCTACTAATATTTATATACCAAAGTAGCTTATAAATAATATTCTTTTAAACAAAAATCGAAAAGTTTAGTCTATTAATATTTATGCACTTTGTTCAAGAGAAAGTGAAATGAAGACACAAATACCTGTAATCAATCCTGCATTCATGTTTGGAGTCAGATTTCCATCCATGGGGGACACGGATGTTTTTATTCCCGATTATTTTAATGTCTCCGGCTCAAGTTAGTTCATATTTAGTAATTGTATTCAAAAATATGGGAGATAATTATTTCACAATGACCCACTTTATTTACAGTGATTCCTGAAGATCTGGCGAATGGGAATGAGATGACGGGAATCATTTCGGGATTGGGAAGAACTCCAAAAAATGTAAGCAATAAATCATTTTTTATGAACATGATGAGACTAATAACAATCAAGTAATTAATTTAATATAAAAGTCAACATTCATTCCGGATTCACCTTCCATGTTCCAACTTGAAAACCTCAAACAAGGAAATGCTCTATTTGTTCCAGCAGGAATTGGTAAAAAAAACAAAATTATCTCTTTAAATTACTAACAAATGCCTTAATTTCAATTTTTAATCCTGCAGCGCCTGGAAATGGAATCGTTGGTATATTGGTCGTAAACGATGATAAAATAAGTGCAAGTTTTATTCCGGAACCATCATCACAAAGCTATTGGTATGTCAAAGGGAAACCAGAAAATGAACTTGTTTGGACTCCTTTTAATACGTCATCTGCTGGAATGCCAACGACAAGGAAACCAACGATATTCCAGAGAATGAATACCGTCCCATTTATTCTAGGGTCATATTTTCCATCGGTTGGCGCACTTGAGCCAGGTAAATGGTTACAGTTGTTATTCCATATTTATTTGACTATTATATATTTTATCTTATTGTCGTTAGTCTTCATTCCACATGAGGGTGCAACGGGTTGTTTCTACCCAGACAAGGACAAAGGATTAGTAAAATATTGTGGAGTCTTTTATCCGGAAACTTCTACGGCTGCTTCGGAATTTGTTTTAGAATCACCAACAGCTCCCCACCCACAGAACAATGTTCCTGGAACATTTGTACCTCGTCGAAATAATGATGATGAATTTCCGAATAAATTAAAAGTCACATTTGTAAATAGACCACCAGGAACTCTATCTGTAACAGGTCCAAATTGGCTAACTTGGGCGCAGATAGATGTCAAGATACCTTTGAAAAATACAAGGACTTTAAAATCTAATGAAACTTTCAATCATGAAGATGAGAAACATCCATCAAACATTGCTGTATCAAGTATGAACATTTTATTTTCTTTAAGTAATTAAAATTTATGCTCTATTATGAAAATAGTTGGTGGTGGATTCTTTGGCTACCCAGCAAATGGAAAGGCAATGGAAGCCCTTATGGATGCAAACAATCCCGTCTTTAAAGAATTCGTTCAATGGAAAACTCGTCAAGATAAAACAATGAAATATAATGAACGAATTTTATTATTTGATACTCCTGCGGACATTGCAGCTTTTCAACGTAGTATTTCCCCCATAGCTCAGGCATCACTTCCGCATCTTATCTCTACAGCATTCCTAACTCTTGAGGAATACCGGAAATATGTAACGGAAAGATTTACCATCAAGATTACAAAAGTTCAAACTGCAGATATTGACGCTCGTCTAAAACTGGTTGTTCCAAAAGCAGCTGAAAGTTACATAAAGAAGAAAAACTTCAAAAAGACAGTCATTGATTTGAAAGTCAATTCTCGTACTGATGCTGAAGCTTCTGCTGATACTTCCGGAAGTGGAGCAATTGGTTCTGGAAGTTCATCAGCTTCTGGAGGAGCCACTGGAAGCATAAAAGGTCTGAAGGGAGGTAAAAATTGTAAAGCTGGATTCACTACAAATTCTAAAGCATTAGCCAAAGCGGAGAATGGTTCTGCTTCAACTGCACTGGCAACTGCTAAAGATGGTGGAGATGCATCTTCAATGGCCGTATCGAAAGATCCAGGAGCTAGATCATCTGCAGTCTCTAATGCCACTGATGGGGGAAAAGCTACTGCATTCAGTGCTGGGGCAAACGCCATAGCAAATGCTCTAAGGAAGGGAGTCGCTACAGCTATTGCAAAAGATAAGGACAAAGGAACTGCTACTGCTAATGCTGAAACGCTGTTGGATAAAGATAATCCAGGAAACCATAATGACTGTAATGATGGTGGAATGCCAGATGAAATTCATATAGACTCTGAATCATCTGCTCATCACAATGAAACTTCTGGAGGTGGGGGCACAAAAACATCAAATGCTGTGGCATCCGCAAAAACAAACGTCAAAATTGATTTAGCTGCTTTGTACGCCAGAATTGCAGAAATGGATGCAAAACGGGCAGAATCAGAAGGCCACGATGATGATGACGACGATGATCATCGTGTCACGATTAATATTGATGCGTATGCTTCAGCTGCAAATCAAAAGGCGAAAGGAAGAGCAATTCTTAATGGACTTGTGGGGACTATAGGTATCGCTATTCCGAAATCTGTTCAGATTCGAGCACTTATGGCCACATTGGAAAAACAGACTGAAGGGGGTATGTACTTTATATCCGCATATGTGTATTAGAATAGATGAATTATAGGGTTCTAGATGAATATACTGGGCATTGAATATATTTCCAGAGAACGCGACAGGATATCAACGTCTTGGTTGGAAAACAGAATGGAAACCTGTAGTACCAAACATAACATTTGGAAATGAGAAAAGTATTTTCTTTGGATTTGGTTCGTGCCCTTCTGCAGGAGCTGGAGCTAATTATGCACCACCCCCACCCCCAGACCATAATGGAGATGTTGAACTTATCATTAATTTCTATATAAAAATCATGAATGTTGATTGTACTCCAAGCGTAGCCAGAAAAATTCGTCGACAAATCAAAACTGGTTTCTTGGAACTTGATCCCGGGGCTGGAAACAATTATTTCCGTGTTCCATCAAATCTTTCAATATTGTAATTCCATAATAATAATACAATTTTAAAATCCTCAATTGCTTTAATGTTATTTCATCTTCTAAATAGATTTCAACCCAAATTATCAGGAGTAGAACTACGTAAGCTATCAGCAGGTTTTGAATTTTCGATGTTCACCAAAGAGTATTGGAATCAATATCAAATCACAAACAGCAAGAAACCAGTGGGGAGGACTGCTGTTGCTATTAAAGATGATTATCCAATTTCTAGAAGTGTTCGTTTTATAACAGATTTTACCCTGAGATTTATTCAAGAAAGTCGTGTCCAAGTTCCAAAGCATACTGTTCGATTAACAAGGAATTTACTCAGTACTCTTCGTACAGTCATGGTATTACTATATCAGGATGGAAATCATATTAGACAAGCTTGTGGTGATGTATGTTTCAAAGATCAAGAACTTAATGGGAACGATCAAGTTCAAGTGATGGGATTGATTCAATTTATAATACATGGCCTTGGACCATTTGATAAGGGAAAGGATCAAGATTTGAAAAAATCCCTATACGGTTTCCTTCGTCTTAATAGAAAAGCCCTGGAACAAAGAGTCCGTGAATACAAGAATAATTTCCCACCAAAGCAATAAAATTACAAATTATATAATATTTATTGTATTAATTAAATATATTACTCAGCAAAATCTTGTTGAATTTGAATTAAAAATATGAATTAAAATATACGTCATAATCATTATACAATTATTAAATATGAAACAATGCCTGAAATGAATTTTTCAAAGACCATTAAAACAATTTATTAATGATGGCGACCTTGATTAAATAAAATCATTCATTTTTTACTACTTTTACTTTTTTCGATTTTACCAAATAACAAGTTTGAATATAATTCATTTACAAAACAAATCTCAATTTTGAAATGATGATTTGTCACCGTCTACCCCTGTCACCATTGTTGGCCACAACATGGACGATAATCATAGCAGCTACGATGGTAATTGTAATAGTTGGTGGAGATGATGGACCCTACTCAGCAATTCGGGATGAAGCCCTTAAATTATCAATTGAGGATTTCGAAGGAGATTTCATTCTGTCACAGACATTGGATTATAATACAAGAACATCCAAATATGTCCTACCCTCTGACAGTTCCTCAGTAATATTTGAGAGGAGTTCCAATGATAAAGGAATGGATTGCATTGTTCTCAATCAAAATGAAGATGGACTTTCCATAAATAAAGCAATAAAGCAACGATTCATTGTTTTGAGATTGAGACCAGGGACCCAGCAACATTACTATGTTATCTACGCTTATCTAAGGCAAAACGATAACATTTTAAAAGCAAAATTATAAAAAGAAATATTCTTGATAAATCTAAATAAAAATTTGATCTTTACTACACAGAGAGCCACAGCCACTGGATAAGGACCTTACGACAATTGGAAAGGGTCAATGGGTTATTGAATGGGATTCTTGGGATTATCGGGGCAATGGTCGGGAGAATTTTGAAACATTTGGGTTCTCAAACTGTGCCCCATCTGCAATAGTACCATGTGGTCACAATCCGGAAGCTTTCAGAGGAACTGCAGGAGGAATGGAATTATTGAATGTGAAACAACGATGGAACTCATTCAAAAGCGAATCAAAGTACAATGGACAATTTAGGAAATTTATTACAGAACAGGGGGCTCCTGTGGAAGGGAATTATGATTTCTATTCGGATCTTGAGGTCAGAAGAGAACAATCTTTAATATTCAATAAATTAAGTGACGATGATCGTACGCCAACATGGATGCGTGGTTATCCATTGCCTTCAACACAATCAATGGGTTCAACACAATCAACTGCTCCAGCACAATCAACGGGTCTAGCTCAATCAAATGGTTCAATACAATTAATTAGTCCACAATCAACTGGTCTAACACAAGCAATGGGTCCAGAACCATCAATTGGCCAAACACAACCAATTGGCCAAACACAACCAATTGGCCAAACACAATCAATTGGCCAAACAGAATCAATGGGTCCAACACAATCAATGGGTCCAGCACAATCAACTGGTCCTACACAATCAATCGGCCAAAGACAATCAATTGGTCCAGCACAATCAATGGGTCCAGCACAATCAACTGGTCCTACACAATCAATCGGCCAAAGACAATCAATCGGTCCAACACAACAAAATCCAATTAATCCAACATTAACAACAAAAAATCTAAATTCCATTCCCAAAGACAGTAACAAAAATCGTATTCAAGACTCTGAGGATATTCTAATGCTTAAGGATGTCCCTTTAGCATATAATTCCAAAAGTGGTTCAAATAGCTCAAGCATTGTAAGATCTTCACAAAAAGAAGAAGGTGGCTCGTCATCTCATTCCTCCAGTTCTTTGTCAAACATTTCAAACCGGGGATGGACAGGAGATTCCCAAAAAGTTCCAGCAGACAGGAATATTAGTCTAATATTGTCAAAGAAATTTCCAAATGCAAGAGAACCAAGAACATCCTCTTTTCCATCCTTTGGAGACACTACAATTTCCACTGATGATAATTCTATCCCTATGAATGGAAGGGCTTTCTTGAAAAATGAAAATGCTGCAGAACAATCTAGTCAAATGAATATGAATTCAAAGGAGAAAGATACTACGAAAAAAATTGATGATGAGCCATTACCATCTTTCGCTGACATTAAAAATGAAGCTATATCAGCATCTTCTTCCAATACACCTAATAACAATGCTGGCAAGTCAAATGAAGTATCAGTATTGCCAAACAGTGGATCTAGCAATGACCCTCAATCTGCTTTCATCTCCGCAACTGGACTGAATAATTTTGCCGGTGAATCATCATCTTCCAAGGCTGGTCCCGACAATAAACCACAGTCAAATTCGTTCTCCAGCAATGGACCCAGCAATGGACCCA
>JAQFZB010000569.1:0-12679 GCA_034695165.1 Desoria trispinata | reverse complement strand
GGCGCCCTCTGCGGGCTGACTACTTGTGTATTACGGTATTTGGATACCGATTGGTTGAAATTCACCGAAGGATGAATTAAAAGAACTCAAAGGGGATGAAGCGGAACTCATTTTTTCTGAAATTAATTCCTCGTCAATGGAAATGTTTATAAAAGTAGGTGCCTACAAAACTAGTTGCATGATTCAGTGTTGACTGTATATTTTATCTTATTTAAATCCTTTATTCAATTTTAGTATGCCTACACAGGGAAGTACAGCTTGAATTCCAAGACGGATTTTGAAGTTACTTTTGAACTGTTTAAGACGGCGATCTTTTTTCAATTCACAGAACTTGCAGAGATTTGCACTGATTATTTGCGACCACTTTTGACAACAGAAAATGTTCTCATGCTTCTAAAAACCGCAATGTTGGATGGACACAAGCCTCCTATCACTCATGCAATGAATTTTATCAATCGGTACGTATTCTATTCTTTTTAATAAGATTGTCTTATCTGTCCGTCCGTCTGTCTTTTGGTGCTCAAAAGGTCAAAATCGAGTACTGTATCGATTCTTAATGCTTTTCGTATGGGGATTTCGATATCGGCGCTGATTTTGACCTCCAATGATACCGTGACCTTCAAAGAGGTCATAAGAAACGAAAAAGAGGTCAAAAGACCAAAATCGAGTAATCCATCGATTCTTATTGGTTTTCGTATGGGAATTTCGATTTTGACGTTCATTTTGACCTGTGATGTTCTCGTGACCTTCGTGAGGTGAGGTCATAACGGACGCAAGAGAGGTCAAATTTTTGTAATTTTCGTGTTGTTTCACTGTTTGGTTACATTCATTACAACAGGTTATTATGATTGATAATAATTAACTTGACTTTTAATATGTAATTTGAAGGAATGGTGATGCAATTTTAGAATCGGAACAATTTCAAGATCTCTCTCTGGATTGTGTTTTTGAGATAGTGAAACAAGATGATCTGCAAACAGAATCCGAGTTGAAAGTATTCAATGCTGTTTATAAGTAAGAGTTAAATACAATGCAAACCGTCAATTAAACTGAATGTTTTAAATTTGTTTAATGAAATTAATTTCAGATGGGGTGAAGCTGAAGCTAAACGTCAAAGTCTGGATCTCATGGATCCTTTTCAAATGAGGACTGTAATTGATAAACCTTTGAAATGGATTCGTTTCCCTCTCATGAGCAAAGATGAATACATGGATGGAGTTTCACCAAAGAGTCTTTTACACAGCAAAGAAATTGAAAGTCTTCTGGCTTTCTTTATGACCCCGGCAGATCAAAGGTCAACAATGTCTGAGGAACTTTTCATTTCAAGACTAAGAAAACTAAAGCCAAGTGATCCAGGTGATAGACCTCATCTTAAGGTGTCCATTGCTGGGGATCCAATCATCAGGATCCTCTTCGATGTGAACCCCACAACATGTAACGTCGCGAAACTCAAGAGCATGCTGAAGGAGAACTTTAATTATTCAATATGTCTTGGGGTTCATTTTCAGCATATGTACTTAAGTTATGTGAATGGTTTTGACAACAGTTTGTCTAACAACTACCTCTCTTTCTATGGGGTTAAAAAGGGGTCTGAAATTAAATTAAGTAGAGTTGCATGCCGAACCGACAAACAATTTTGCCCTCAGTGTAGTGATAAAACTGATAAGTCAGGAACTTTTTGCCATTATACTAAATGAAAATATAAAATAGATGATGGTCGTTTCCGTTTGGACATATTCTTATTTTTCATTCTTTTTATTCTTTATTTTTAGATAATTGCTTTTATATTTATAACTCCTCCAACTCTTACTAACTGCAAATTATATTTTCTTAATGTCTTATCATGTTTCAAACAAAATAAATGAATATTCAAACTTGGCAAAGATAGAGGAAATTGTAACGGGTTTATTTCGCGTGAATCTTCAATAGTACACGGCGTTAAATTCTTTCCAAGCAGCTTCTGCTTAATTTATGCGTCCCGTTTTCTGCAATCCAACCCTTTTGCTTGACGCTGACGATGATAATACAGCGTGTGACAACATCCCCAGTTACTGCCAAGATGTGAACCTAGTCAGCACACATCACACGTGTTTGATGTACCATGCCTAGTCAGCCCACATCACACATTACATCACACATTACATCACACATCACATCACACATTACAACCCTCATTACAACACACATCACACATTATATCACACATCACATCACACATTACATCACACATTATATCGCACATTACATCACACATTACATCACACATTACATCCCACATGCTAGGAAAAACGGGATTCCCATTCCTACTTTTCCTGTTGCCAGTTTTACGTGACTGAATCCCATTCCTACTTTTCTTGTTGCCAGTTTTACGTGACTGAATCCCATTCCTACATTACTAACTCCCATTCCTACTTTACTTGTTGCCAGTTTTACGAGACTGAATCCCATTCCTACATTACTAACTCCCATTCCTACTTTTCTTGTTGCCAGTTTTACGAGACTGAATACCATTCCTACTTTTCTTGTTGCCAGTTTTACGAGACTGAATACCATTCCTACTTTTCTTGTTGCCAGTTTTACGTGACTGAATCCCATTCCTACATTACTAACTCCCATTCCTACTTTTCTTGTTGCCAGTTTTACGAGATTGAATACTATTCCTACTTTTCTTGTTGCCAGTTTTACGAGACTGAATAACATTCCTACTTTTCTTGTTGCCAGTTTTACGAGACTGAATCCCATTGCTACATTACTAACTCCCATTCCTACTTTTCTTGTTGCCAGTTTTACGTGACTGAATCCCATTCCTACTTTTCTTGTTGCCAGTTTTACGAGACTGAATCCCATTCCTACTTTTCTTGTTGCCAGTTTTACGAGACTGAATCCCATTGCTACATTACTAACTTCCATTCCTACTTTTCTTGTTGAAAGTTTTACTAGACTGAATCCCATTCCTACTTTTCTGTTGCCAGTTTTACGTGACTGAATCCCATTCCTACTTTTCTTGTTGCCAGTTTTACGAGACTGAATCCCATTCCTACTTTTCTTGTTGCCAGTTTTACGAGACTGAATCCCATTGCTACATTACTAACTTCCATTCCTACTTTTCTTGTTGAAAGTTTTACTAGACTGAATCCCATTCCTACTTTTCTGTTGCCAGTTTTACGAGACTGAATCCCATTCCTGCATTACTAACTCCCATTCCTACTTTTGTTGTTGCCAGTTTTACGTGACTGAATCCCATTCCTATTTTTGTTGTTGCCAGTTTTACTTGACTGAATCCCATTCCTACATTACTAACTTCCATTCCTACTTTTCTTGTTGCCAGTTTTACGTGATTGAATCCCATTCCTACATTTCTTGGTGCCAGTTTTACGTGACTAAATCCCATTCCTACATTTCTAACTACCTTTCCTACTTTTCTTGTTGCCAGTTTTAAGTGACTGAATCCCATTCCTACATTACTAACTCCCATTCTTACTTTTGTTGTTGCCAGTTTTACTTGACTGAATCCCATTCCTACATTACTAACTACCATTCCTACTTTTCTTGTTGCCATTTCTACGTGACTGAATCCCATCGCTATTTTTTGTATTGTGGGAGTTTTTTTCCTATCATCACTATATACATCGTAAAGCAAATTTGTAAAAAAAATCTTTATTTAAGTGCATCATAAATATAATCAATAGTGTAACTGCATTAAAAAAATGCTTGAAAAATGAAACTTCAAGACATATTCACGATACTATCATTAATTAACGTAGTAGGGGCAATACTACAGGTTACTAAAGAAGTTGTCATCTGCCAAGCTGGTATGTGAAACAGTTGAGTATTTAGTTAAATAATGTAGTTAATGCTTCCTTTGTTTCAGCATTCAAACATTTATCATAAGGATGGTTCTCGAAATACATTTCAGTGGAAAAGGACATTTCGGAATATGATTGGACTGTTTTTGGTGAACTGACTATGCTTAAATTACCTAAAATTTACTGTTTCAGTAAATAGCTACAAACCGTGACAGACAAGAACATGTAAATCACTAAAAAAATAAATTTGGTTTAAAAAGTTACAACTTAAACTTTGTAGGTAAAAAAAATTAAAATTGCCATGTCAGTCATCTTTCCAATCTTTCGTCTTGAATGTTGTAGATTGAAGGGGGTCGTCATTGTCAGGTTAAAAAATTAAAATCATTCTACGTTCAAGTAGCCTTACCTATATTGCTAAGGTTTAACATGGGGGTCATTTTAAATCCATTAGATATCCAAAATTCCGCGCTGATTGCAACAGGGTCATGCTTGCTATGGATGACCCTAAGAGGGATTACTCCTTCGAAAACTATGGTCGGCAAAGGAAAAAAGAACGAGTTGGTTACGTATTTGAATTACATGTTTTATTTGCCCTTCCTAGTAACAGGACCTTATGCACCCATAAAATATTTACATTAGTTAATACACCGGTTA
This sequence comes from Desoria trispinata, assembly GCA_034695165.1. Classification (NCBI taxonomy): domain Eukaryota; kingdom Metazoa; phylum Arthropoda; class Collembola; order Entomobryomorpha; family Isotomidae; genus Desoria; species Desoria trispinata. Next base: position 8,219 of record JAQFZB010000569.1, on the reverse strand, counting down.
TACCTAGGTCATTCAACGTTTTCCTGTGAAAATTACAAACTATTTTAAATTGTATGTAACATGCACATGGGAATGGGATTTCTCACCTTTGCACACCAACTTATGTTCTCTATTGATGTGGTCTTTTCTTAAGAATTTTTTTTACACCAACCACACTGGTATTTTACTTGCAGATGTTTCCTCTTGACGAAGTTCTGTGGTCACAATTACTACACTGCATGCTTTTTAAGTCCCTAATTTCTCTTTTGGGCATTATCCGGCATTTTTGATTTCTGCTAACCTGTTGGTTCACTAATTCAGTTTGGATGGTGTCCATGTCATCATCCTTCTGACACTCTATCAGTTTCCTGCTTCATATACAAATGCAAAGAAATACTGCATATTATTGACTCATATTTACTGAATAGCATTTACCAAACAGGCGAATAATACACCCTCCTCTTCCCTTTCCATAACTTTCCAATACCTTATATCATCTGCAGCTAATGACAGCACAACCTCATGTTCCTATATTTGAACATGCTCCTCCATTACAACCTATTTCTGTGCTGGCAATTTGTATAAATCTTAAATAAAGAACATGTAATTAACAAATCTTAAGCATAAATAAAACTTGCACAATATTTCTTGTTCGAACTATTCACTTCATTTATTTTCATTTATTCCAAGATTCAAGAAGTTTCAGAGGTTTAGGTTATCAGGGATGACAATATTCATTTACAAAACACATAATTCCAAACAGAATATACATGTTGCATTTTTGTATTCTGTAACTAAGGTTTACGTCGAAATATTTCGCATTTACCTACCCTCAGAGTTATAAACGAATTTCGTATTTAAGTACTTCGATCTTAATAACCGTTAACGTATTTCAAAACACCCTCTAAGAATGCAAACATTTTTAATGTTCATTTTTTTGTAACTCGTTTTTGCAAGCTTAACGTTACGACTATTTTGAATATATATAAAAACCTGATTTTATTAAGAAAAACAGTAATAATTTGACTCTTTGGTTTTTTAGAACATTTACAATAAGTTCTCAGTTCAGTTTATACAATGCATAATACTATTTTTTACTTTGATGGAGTATTTTTAATACTTATTTCGTATAATCTATTGTAACTGAATTTGATTAAAGGTTTTCTGTCCTTTGTATTTTTATCCATAGACAAGTATTGTGTTCTTTGTACATGTACTTTTGCACCTTCAAAAAACTCCGTAATTCAAAATTTAAAAACTTAACCCAACCCTGTGGATTATACGTAAATATTTGATGCTGCGAACTATTTTTTGCTACGCAAGCGTCCCGTTAAGAAACAATTTCATTTTTTTACAAAGTAGCAAACTATTTTTGTCTAGAAAATCGGGTTATTTATTCTTCGATTTTTAATAAATATTCCCTATTCTACATCGCATATTTATTGTAAACCTTCGTTACTGAACTAAATCTAAACACGTTTACTTGATCCTTGTAAACGTCTCTACGTATAAGTATGTTCGTTGGTCTATTTATTCAGTATCAATTAGTTTTTGATTTCGTATTAACCTTAATAAATTAAAATCTAAAATCTTATAATTTGCAGAGAAAGCTATGCTAAAGTCCAACCATTTGGGAAGAATATGACAGTTTTCATGAATTTCGTATTATTATTATTATTATTATTATTGCTTTACCTTTGCAACTGGTCACTGGCAACTTCCTTAGACTCCTCATTCCTTTCAATTATCTTAACATTTCCGTGCTTGATTACAACAGTGCCGACATGCCTAAGCTTAAGTTCATTGGAGAGTTGCATTTTGAAGTTTTTTGTGTTTGGAATGGTACCATTTCTTTCAAAATATGCAAATACATTATCTGCATGTAAACAGAACTTATCTAATTTTAATAAAGTCCATCCAGAGGATTCAACTGATACCGCACTACCCATTATTAATTGAATTTGTCTTGATGGGAAATGCAAAATGAACTGCAATAATAAAAATCAAAACTGGTATTCCTATGTTTCCATTATCAATTTCCATAATTACCATAATCTATAATTATACTTCCTCTATACCCCCTATTGCTAATCTATTAACATTTGCTATTTTTTGAAACTTTGGAACGTCGTATCCGACGAATAGAGCCTTGCCCCATAAACGGTTTTCAATTTCGTAATCAGCATAAAAACACTACTAATGCACTGAATTTCATAAAAATCGGAGGTGTGTGGATATAAACGTAATATACCAATTATTCATCTCAATTAATTTCGTTTTATTCAAATTATTATTATTTATTATTTCAAAAGGTTATAAATTTGAAATGACGAATTTACTTATTGTCTATAAGATTCCTGTGCATTTTTTACATTTAGCTGATTAGTAATATGTGAATTCACCACATTAACAAGCGAATGCGAAGTTTTTCAGTTAATCAAATTAACTAAGCACTCGATGAACGTTGGTTTCTTGTATGGTTGCTAACAAAATCAGAGAAAGCATTTGGAATATGTTTAGTTGTAATAGTAGTTGACAACAATATGGGCTAAAATCAAGGATTCTGTAATATCACAAACACAGTTAACGAACTCTCTTTTGAGCTTTTATCTATCAGATAATAGAAAAAGCAGTGAGGATGTCCTCCCCATCTTCAGCATTAGGATATACAGTTCTTTACGGGCATATTTGATTTCAAAGATATGTTTTTGTCTTCGTTTCTTTCTCCTCCTGCTGAAAGAGAAGGAATTGGGATGCAATAGAATATACATAAAGGTACTTGATTTTTTTATATAAAAAAATAAGTTTCCTATCTTGATCATTGGTCCAGTGTGCACTATCCTCCTCTGGTTCAGAACTAGTATCTATGAGATTAATGATATTTGTCCTGTTTCTGATCTCTCTGATCCAAAGTATGAAAGGAAATAACTTTGGTTTTAAGGCTGGAACTGAAACTGTCCCAATTCTTAATGAAATAGTACTTAAATTGGTAGAGGAAAGCAAATCGGTTTTTAGGGGGGATTTCGGTTAAGTCCTTAGATGAGAGAAATCTCTCAATAATTAAACGCAATGTGACATTGGACATTATCTATTTCAATTCTATAGCAAGGTTTGGTTTTGGCTTCTTTCGGTCCGGCTTCGGTTTTTTTAATAGTCAAGTCAAAACTAATAATAACAAGGCTCTTTTCTTTACATGTTTATACAAGTTTCAAGTTCAAAGTGTCAAATTGTATGCCAATACAAATATATTTGGCCAACGTATGTTAATTTGTCACACTTGTGGGAAAATCTTATTTGGATGTTAATCTATTGTGACAAATGGCAAGTAGCATTCAGTAAAAGGCTTAAAAGATTCTTTCACTTGTTTAAACAGTAAATTAGGAAGGCAAAAAGTGGTTTTAAATCTTTACGAGTCTTTTCCTAATTTACGGGAAACTGGCAACAAGAAAAGTAGGAATGGGAGTTAGTAATGTAGGAATGGGATTCAGTCACGTAAAACTGGCAACAATAAATGTAGGAATGGTAGTTAGTAATGTAGGAATGGGAATCCTGTTTTTCCTAGCGTGTGCGATGATGTGTGATGTAATGTGTGATGTAATGTGTGATGTGTGCTGACTAGGTTCACATCCGCGGATCCGCGGAATTATTCAGCTGAACGTTCTATCGCACACACGGACATTCAACTCTCAATTCAAACAACTTCCGTTTCTTTATAAATTGAAATGACATTATTTTTTAAAATTTAATTAATTTAACATAATGGAGTTTGATCTCGATTTTGATTGGATTTCATCCCTGTTGGAAAGACAATGGCTTTAGTTGAAATCTGGAAAATGATCTGGTTTAAAGATAATTGTCGGTTTGGAGCAAAAAGAGTTCAAAGTTCACCGTTATATGATGTCATTATGCTCACAAACATTGAAGGAGAAAATCAACGAACTCAAAGCCGGAGAATTCGAGGTGATTTTTCCTGAAATTGAAGCAACATCAATTGATATGTTTCTAAATGTAAGATATTTACATCTTAAATCTTAATTTAATTTCATTAACATTTATCTTTATTGTCTTGTTTCGTTCTATTCATTTCAGTTTGTGTACACGGGAGGGTACTCTAAAGAGGCGAAGACCAATTTTGAAGATACTTTTCAACTATTCAAAACAGCCATGTTCTTTCAATTCGCAGAACTTGAAGACCTTTGCACTGATTATATGCTGCCACATTTGTCAACCGGAAATGTCCTCATGCTTCTTACGAAAGCAATGTCGGATGGACACAATAAACCTCTTATCAATTACGCCATTTATTTTATAAATTGGTCTGTACTCGAGTTTCCTCATGAATTACAAGCACAAGGTTAGGTAATGTTGATATTCAAATTGTAGGAATGCCGATGCAATTTTGGAATCAGAACAATTTCAAGATCTTCCTCTGAATTGTGTTTTTAAGATTGTGCAGCAGGATTATCTGCAAACAGAATCCGAGTTGAAAGAATTCAACGCTATTTACAAGTAAACTTATAACATATTTTTGACAAACTCTCAACTTCTACAAGCAGGCATAATATTAATCTTTGCAATTTTGCAATATTGGGGTGCAGCTGAAGCGAAGCGTCAGAACCTCGATGCCAATAAGAAATTGAAAGTCTTCTAGCATTCTTCATGACCCCAGCAGAGGAAAGGGAAACACTTCCTGTACAACTTTTCATTTCAAGACCAAGGACAACGGACAACTTGTCTATAACCAAGCAAAGGCGCCAAGATCACATCTTCAATTTGATTAAGTCTTAGACATGGCGTCATCAACGCCGATATTCACCAATTTGTAAATTCCAATCCTCCTAAAATATACAAAATTGATTATATTCTAAAATATACTAGATTGATTAATAATGATTATAATATAAAATATACTTTACGAATTATTTCCTTTTATTGGTTTCAAATATAGTTTATCTAGCCAAAATAATTTCAAGGTTAGGGGAAAATAATAATCGCATGGGTTGATTTTTCTAATGGGGTTATCAACGTACAGGTAGGTTGAGATTTTGAAAAGTTTATTTTCACGAAACAATGTGTACGCATCATTGACCAATTTAAAAAATGATAATATTGTAAAACATACAAAAGCTATTTTAAGTTCCAAACGCAGATAATGCACTTCAAAGCGCCAGGTGTGTAAGTAATAAACATAGCCCTTAAGCAACTGGAATCATCTCTTGTGATCTACGACTTTAAACATTATCTTTTAGAAAACTCTAAGCAGAATCCCGTATTAGAGACATCAGGGGTTCCAAATATTTGTTTAGCTGCCTCCGTAACCGTACATTGACATTCATTTGGATCTGGGAAGAATTGACAGGTGACAAAAGTGGGATACTTTAATTCAACGTTGGTACATGCTTCTTCAGATTGTGCTGCAGCTATTTCTTCCAGCCATGGAAGCGTGGGGAGTTCAGTATCATCAAAATTCACATTCAACAGGAATGGGGAGAATTCAGCTGGAGAAAAAATCACAAATTCAACATCAATCAAACATTTTAATTAGTAGTGGCGTCTTACAAGTAATTTGAATATTTGAAAAGCTGCACTGTCTATCTCGTCCATTAATCTGAACCCAATCCCCCCCACATGTTCCTACCCCTTGTTGATCCCCCAATGGAGGGGAACTTCCTTGGATTAGAAATGGATTTAAATTCCCAGCGTTTTCCGCAGAACAACGCATCCATCTAATAGATCCGCGGTTTGATCCATCGACGCAGACAGTGTATCTTTGAGAACTCTGTTGCTGACCCCCGTAATCAAAGCTCTTCACCACTCCTCTTGAAGCTCCATTGAAACTTTGAAGGCAATAATCAGGCACTAAAGAATATTCCAGGGGAAAGAATTAAGTTGACACTTAAATCTTAAATGACAATATGACACTATTTGTTAGATAAATTACCTCTCGTTGGGGAATTGCATGGAATCTGTGTAACTAGAAGACTGTAGCTAGATATCTTTTGAGATGTGATGACAGGAAGTAACTCAATCGTATCCGAAACACCCCCATACGACAAATAAACTGTTTTGAATTCAAAACAATATTAGAACTAATTATAAACCCATTTTATAAAGTACAAGACTTTTAATTTAAAACCTACTAGTTTCTCCAGTAAGCTTGCCACACATTTTAAAGCCCTGTGCGACTGTTACGCTTCCACGGATGCTAAAACTATCCGTTCCGCAAGCACCGTTAGAATCAGCCCCATTTAGTTCCATGGAGAGAAATTTAACGGATATTTGACAAACATTTGTTTGCTGTAAATTATTAGACCATATGTGAAATATGTCAGGATTCATAATTTCTTTTGTTAATATTATCATTATCATTTACCCTTCTAACTCTAAATCCACAGGGGGATGTAGGATTTTGGGGGGAGTTTAGAGTAGTGACATGTTGAGTGACATCCGTTATTAAGGAATCGCATGTTTGTGTAACTAAGGAGCAGATTTTCACGAAAATTTTAAAAATTCGGTAAAAGTACAATAAAATATATTGGTATACAAAATACTATAATATCTTACAAGAACAACATTGTCCAAAACCTTGGGAACAATCTGTGCCTACATCCACAACATCCCCTTTACGACTCGCACATTTTCTCCTGCAATTATATTTCCAAATGTACGACAATATCCATTTAATCTCTAACCTCTTCATGATAATTTTATATACCTTGGTAAACAAACGCCTTGATTCTGAGCTCCACATGGAACCGGTGGGACTGAAACGCTCATTATAACTTCAAAGACAAATATATAAAATACCATTGTTAGTATAATAAAATTAGTATGAGAAAAATGTTGGGAAACTTACATTTGGATTCTCGATTTATAGTAATTGAAAAATGATTTGCGCATTCCGTATAGACAATAAAAATCATAAAACTAATTATCTGACAGATTAAATTAAAGTTTTTGAATTTATAAAATTTAACAGAAATAGAACGGAATTCTTCCACGGACCAGAATTTCTTTGTCAGGTCCATCATTTTGATGTCAATTAAAGACTAGAAGCGAATGAAGTGAAAATTGTGTTCATTTCATGATATTATGCTTCTGTGATGTGAAACTTTCACTTGATGTATGCAAACTTTCATTTCAAAAATGAGTTCTAATTGATGCTGTCAACAAACCTCCTTCCATAATATTTAAACTAAACTGAATTTAATTGCATTCATTATATTCTTATTTTGTATTCAATGTCTGAACATTTTTTACAACATTTCAAGTTTAGATTTAAGTTTGAAACCTTGAAGAAATTGATTCTGAAATTTCGAAATACTTAAGAATGATATTTTTAGTAGGTAAATAGTCTGGTGGATACTCCACATGATTTGGATTTACAACACTCAATCAGATTATGTTTGGAGGTTGCTTTGCAATGTAAAGTACTAATAAGTCTTGGCCACATTTTGCATTCCAATCCTTTCTCATTCTTTCCGCATTCAATTGTTATTTTATCCACTCGGTTCCTCCCATAATTCAAATGCTCACAATTGCATCGTAGGAACACATGCGGACGCATATGACCGTCTTTGGAAATTTCGTCAGCCCCATTTTCACCATGGGTTGTTTGAAGGAAGAGGAAAATCAACAAGTAGAATATTTCTGTATTCATTTAATTTTCACTAAACAAACCGAATTAAAATTGAAATTCAATATTTTTGTACGAATTATATTTGTAGTTAGATAACTTACGTTACGACGAGTATCGAGTATTAAGATGTTGCCGCTGGGGTGGGAGGGTTGCTAATCTTGGTAGTAATTCATTTATTGTCATGGAGTCTATTTTACATTTTATATAAAACAATTAACAATGGAATGGAATGCAACTTACTGCTACTAAACTAAGTTTGGACAACAATGCACAAAATAATTTTGTAAAAATTGCATAAATTAATGCATATTCTATAGTACAATGGAATTAAAAGTCATGTAATACATATTCACTTCGATTTATTTCTGCACAAATTATTTTTCATTTTTGTACATCTTAACAATGATAAATATTCTCTTTTTTAATGAATATATTGAATTATTATAATTCCTATTTTTCCCCGTCTTCTTCTCCTTCACATTTTAACCATTAAAATATTTGCAGTTAAACGTAACTTAACGTATACACTTTTTAGCCCGAGCCAGGGCTTATGGGATTGTCATGTCTGTCCGTCTGTCTGTCTGTCTGTCTGTCATCAGGA
>JAQFZB010000568.1:0-12685 GCA_034695165.1 Desoria trispinata | reverse complement strand
CGGAAAATTGTTAATCCTTTGGATCTATTTTTTAAAAGCATGTTTCTTTTAAATCGATGCGTTGGATTTAGATGAAAGTGCGAGTGTTTTTTGGCACTATGTTTGCCTTTGACTGTTTACTACTGATAAAGTCAAGTCAGATAGATTTCATTGCATTTTCCTAAATTGATGTACGAGGTGTCGCATTTCATGTCGTCAAAATGATTGATAATGGATATTTAATATGGTATACTACTAAACGTTATATTGCTTTGGGCTTTTAATATATCATCCCCATCACTATATTGTTTGTACACATATATTTCAGGAAAATTCATTAATTGTGATTTTGAAGAGCAAACTTCAATTTACGATTGATGATACAAGGCTTGTTTTGTTTTGTGATGAATTAATTGCTTCTGTGAAGTAATGATAATGCGTCTATATGAATGGGACACCCTTTATAGTGTATACTTTTAATTATTGTAGTACACATTGCAGTGGTCTGCAGTGGATGGTGGAAGTGAGGGGGTTGACCATTTACGGCAACACGCACTACTCCTTAAATTAAAAGATTCTCGCCTTCGCTTCGTCATTCATTTAGAATTCAGTCAACGTTTCTTCTGAGAGTTCTTTTTTATTCTTCCTACTTTATTCATTTACTTTATAAAAAAATATGATATAACGATCCATAGTAAAACTATAGATTAGGAACTATTACTCAACATAATAACAATAATAAATTATATTTATCAATAATGATATATAGGTATATAGGTCATCCTTTATAATTATAAACATCTGAATTTAACTACTGTGGCCTTTTGAGGATAATTTTGTTAACAAAACAACTGAATTTAAAAAAAATTTATAAGCATTGAAATGTTTATATGAAATTTTGCTGAAAAATTTTGCTGATAAAAAATAAATTATGCTGGATTTTTATGTTGTGAGCTATTTAGAGAGCATTTGGATGAGATTTCTGATCCTTTTGTGTAAATTTCTCTGATTTAGGAACAGTCAAAAGAGAAATGTTGATTTTAATGGGTCCAGGATCCTTCTCACTGTATGGAAGAATTGGCTGAAATCCTCTCTGCACTACTTTCGGTGCCTTGAATTCATTATCAACAACTGTGGTATTGGAAGACTCTGCATCACTCCTCACGCGATTCTCATCTTCAGTGATTGTCAAATTAGCAGATCTTGATGTCCGAGATGAGGAAGGGAATCGAGCTGAAAATCTCATTGGTCTTTGGGCAAGATCTTGTTGTTGCTGTTGATGTTGCTGACCAATGGATTTGAAATTATCCAGTGGAAATCTGGAATTTTTAACCTGCTGCTGTTGCTGCTGATGAGAGAATTGTTGACCTATTTGACTCTGTCGAAGATTAAATTCTTCGATAGATGAAGGCTTTTTAAAATTCAAATCAGCAGAAAATCTAGAATCTTGATGATGTTGCTGGAGATGCTGTTGTTGGGATCTAAGTTCTTGGAATTGACCTTTAACCTCTTGCGTTTGTTGTTGAACTTTAGCCTCATCTGGCTTCCGGAACTCTTCGGATCTTTCTTGCTCTTGATGTTGTTGAGTTCTCATATCTTGGAATTGAGCCCTGAAATCTTGTTGCTGTTGAACTACTCTGATATTATCATGTTCTTCATCTGTAGGAGACTTTTGAGGGAAATGAATTGGTGGTGGTTGATTCTTCAGATGGAAATCATTAAAATGTTGTGAAGATGGCATTTGGCCTTGGTTTTGTTTTTTGAAAATTTCAGCACCTGCTTCATTACCGAATTTAACATCCATATGTTCAGAACTCATGTATTTAGTTTCTCCATTTTCAATTAGGACTTGGGTTGGTTTTCTTGGAACTAAGGGTTGCTTTTGTTGTTGCTGTTGTTGGGGAAGCTTAAAATTTGAAAACATTTCTTTATGAGTATCATGAATTCTAAGGGCTGATGTAGAATGTGGTTCAATTGGGCGTAGACGAATGTCGCCATGGCGCATTTCACTATGTCGTAGATCATTTCCTTGTTGTTGAGGAGTTTGATGGAATCGCATTTGTTCATCATGTTCTTCTAGAGGACGTCGCACTTGTTCCTGTGCTTCCATTCGGACTGATTCTTGTACTGGAGGAGGTCTCATTATGTGATGCTGCTGATTATGAACTCTAGTTTGTTGTTGTGGATGTTCTTCGTCATGCATTCTAATGGCTTGCTCATGTTCCATTCTAATTTGTTGACCTTTTGGGTTATCATGTTGAATTCTGATTTGTGGTTGTTGTTCATGATGATGGATCCGAACTTGTTGCTTATCTTGATGATGTTGCTGAGGTCTCATTCTGATTTGTTGATTTTGATTCATCTCCAATTGCCCCCTCATTGGTTGTGGTGGTGGTGGTGATTCAGATAACTTATCTTGTTGTTGGATAACTTGCTGATTTCTTAGTAATTGCTGAGAATTAGAATTCTCAAGGTTTACTCTTATATTATTCTCATGTTGAATCCTAGTAATTGGTGTCTCAGTCATTTCTTGTTGATGATGATGATGCACTCTAATGTTTTGTTCATGATGATTATGTTCTGGTCTGATCTGAAATCTGTTATCAACTTCAACTCCATGTTGCAACTCAAATTCACTACCAAATTGCACATTAGTTGACTGCAATGTTTTTTGAGGTGGCAATGGTCCATTTTCCCTGAATCCTGTAGCAGCAGTATTACCTTGATGTTGATGAGCATATAAATGAGGTACTTGAGATAAATGGCTCATTTCACTTTCAAATGCAGCACTACTAATTGGCCGTTGCTGCTGGTATTGCACCAAAGGCTTTGCTTTTGGCTTTTCTTCTTCAAATCTTACACGACCAAAACCAACTGGAGTATCTCTTCCTTGTGGAGAAGATACAGAGAAGTTGAATTTACTTGGAGTGTGGAATCGATTAGATGATTCTGTTGCTGTTACCATAACGTATGGTTTTGATGTAGTAGTACTGGTTGTTGTTGCAACCATTACAGTAGGGGCGGGTGCTTCCATTGGAAGGGGCATAGGGGTTACCGTTGGTTCAGGATTTGGGCGCAGGAATGGTTTTCTTTGTATTTGGAATGTTTCTGGAACAGGTATTTGATGATAAGGTTCACGTACAGGTTGTACAAGTGTCTCGCGATGATTAGGTGCCCGATATGGTTCTGTTTTTGTTTTATACCTATCTTTAATTTCATTAACGACCTTTTCATATGGAGCCGGGGTCACCAAAAGTGTTGCCTGCGATTTTCGAAAAGGTGGGAATGTAAATCCTGGTTGATTTGAGTATACCTCAGTTGTCGATGGCATATCTTGTGGTGTAGGTAATTCTAATTTCTTTAGTTTGATTCGAATTCTTTTATTTTGTGGTGGAGCAACTTGTTCACGGATTTGAGATTCGTCTTCATACGGAGAGTAGTTATCCCATGTTGAGGAAAGAACGGGTTGCCAATCATTAACAGAGCTGGAGGCATGATGATATAGTTGTTGTTTATGAAGGTTTTGTTGTGCAGGGATATACATATCGTCCCCATCATCATCAGCACTATGATGATGATAAATCCCATGAGAATTATCGTCATCTTCGTCATATCCAGCTGATGATGTAGGATGATGGTTCTGATTCAGTTCTACGGCTCCATGATTCTGTTCCATTTCATCGAAATCTGTAAATGTATTTAGACTTGGATTTTCAGCAGAAGATGGATGATGTTGATGATGATTATCTGATGGAGGATAGGATGCAACAGTATTAGTATTTTCAGATGGATGAACATAAGTCACTAAATGTTCCGAATTATCCAATGAAGATGATGGATGCTGATAAGCGTTGTTATTTTTGTTTTTATCTACCACCTCTTCATTCTTCCGAGCATCTGAAGTAAGAACAATATCATAAGCCTCACGATCAACTTCGGCCTCTGGTCTATGATAAGATCCTTGGACTTTGAGATCTTCAAGAGGAAGAGTTTTCATAGTCGTTGTAGTGATCATCGGTGTAGTAGTGGGTGGCGTAACTGTAGTAGTTGTCGTTGTTGTCGTCGTTGTAGTGCTTGGTAATGGTCTCCTAAAGTTTGAAGCAGATGTATACTGATGAACTTTGATCCTTTGTGGTGTTGGGGGCTGTGATGTTGATGTCGGGGGATTAGGTCCATTTCCATTGCCAACTGCTCGATCATATCCGTTGTTATTATTATTAAGTATTTCTACAGGTCGACTTGTACTGGATCCAAAATTGAATCTAGAAGGAATTGAGAATCTGCGATTTATAGCTGGTTCCTCCTCTACATTTTCTTCTTTTGGTTGTTGTTGTTGCTGTTGTTCGGGTTGATTTACCCGAATCCGGGAATAACGGGATGAAACCAATACATTTGTCGGAGGTGAAACTGTCGTTGTCGTCTCTTCTGGTTTTACTGGCCTCCGTCTTAAAGTATTTGGAGCAGATTGAGCTTCTTCAAGTTGTTCTGTTGGAGCATGTATCGCTGGTCGCCTTACTTTCACCCTTTGTAATAGATGACCTCTAGAAGGGGGCAATTTTGGACGTTCCTCAATAACTTCTATTTCAGTCGTTGGAGTTTCTTGTCGATGATTTTGAAATTGTAGTTCTTCTCGCTTATCTTGGATTTCCTGTCTTTGATTTTGAATATCTTGTCTCTGAACCTGGAGCTCTTGTCGTTGTCCTTGAATCTCTTGGCGTTGATTATGAATATCTTGTCGTTGAGTTTGTATTTCTTCTCGAAGATCTTGAATCTCTTGATGTTGACCTTGAATTTCTTGACGCTGTACTTGAAGTTCCTGTCGTTGACCTTGAATTTCTTGACGATCAGTTTTCACTTGAAGACGTTGCATTTGTATTTTCTGTCTTTGTCGAAGCTGTTGTTGGTCTTGAGATGCTACAGCAGCAGAATTTACTTGGTTTTGAATTTGTTGAATTTTTTCCTGTGTGTCTAAAACAGCTTTTACTGCCTGTTGTTGAATCTCTTCTTCTTGTTGGTGAACGAAGGTGCCTGGGGCTTCAGTTGGTACTGGAAGACGAGTGTGCATCTTAATCTTGGGACCTTGCAACTGCACTTGACGTCGTTGACCTTCAAGACGTTGGGAGTCTTTAGCAAATTGCTTTTGAACTTGTACAACTTTCTCTTGTGCATCGAGAGCAGTTTGAAGTGATTCTTTTTGAATCTCCTCCTCCGCAGTTGCAATGGCTTCTAGTGTCGTCTGAGGCGGAAGTCTTTGAGGCATTTGAATTTTTGGGCGTTGTACTCGCTGATGTACTAGAGGTTCAATGCGTTGAGAATCGTCAAATACTTGTTTCTGGATTTGTACAACTTTTTCTTGTGCATTTAGAACATCTTGAAGGGCTTCTTTTTGTATTTCTACTTCCGGTCTGGTAGGGACGGGGGCATTTTGAATTGTTTGTTGTTGAAATCTTTGTAGCTGAATCCTTGGCCTTTGTCGCTGTTGTTGTTCCTTTTGAATTTGAATGGTTTTTTCCTGGGCGTCAAGTACAGTTTTCTCTTCCTCCTTATGGATCTCTAATTCTTGTCTCTGAGTTTGTTGGCGTTGTAGGTGAACTCTTGGCCTTTGTCGCTGTTGTTCTTTCTGAATCTGGATTTCTTTCGCTTGTGCATCGAGTACGATTTTCTCTTCTTCTTTATGATTTTCTATTTCTGGTCTCTGAACTTGTTGAGATTGGAATCGTTGCATTTGAATCCGTGGTTTTTGTGGTTGATGTTGTTGTTGAACACTTTGTTTCTGAATTTGCAAAACCTTCTCTTGTTCATTGATAACATCTTGTATAGCTTCCTTTTGTATCTCAACTTCTTGTTTCTGTGCTTCAATTTCTTTTTCATTATGTTGAAATCGTCGCAAAGGAATTCGGGGTCGTTGAAACTCCAAACGTCCTCCTTTAATGCTAACTTTTTCGTTCTTTGGGACTTCTTCAACTTTTAGTTCATCATTATTTATCGTCTTAGTCACAATTTTCTGTGTTGTAACCTCAACCTGAGAACCAGAACCTGAACCGGAAGAACTCCATCCAGCTCTCATGGGCTTAATTCTCTTCCTCATTATATTAGCCATGGATCCCCCGATCTCCTTTTGTGTTACAGGTGCCTCTGTAGTCGTAGTGGTCGTCGTTGTCGTTGTTGTCGACAAACTTTCATCAGCATCCTCAACCTCTTTCTCTGTAGTAGAAATAGCAGCAGATGTAGACATTTTTGAAAGTGGACGAGTTCTTTGCCGATGAAGACCAAAATTGTATTTGGGTGTTTCAACCACAGTTTCTTCTTTAGGCCCTTCTGTTGTTGTACTACTCATTGGTCTCAAATACGGGGCTGGAACTCTCCTTCTAGTTCCAACTGGAGAAATTTTAGATTGTTGGCGAAATGATGGGGCAGAGACAGGAGCAGGAGTTGTTGCAATCTCTTCATTACTATTACTACCGTATGAATAATCATTTCCAGAATAAGCTTCTTCAGTATTTTTAATCACAGGGGGACGAATTCCAGGCAAGATTCTTGATTTAGAGAAAGAAGGGCGATTTGAGATTTCATCTTCGGAATTAGATGCAGATTGAATATGAGAATATGATGGAATAGCAGATCCGTCAATTGGTCTACGAGATGATGGAAGGAATGGTTTTGTAATTCGGGGTCTGGGTCTAGGGGAAAATGATGGGGGCATTGGAGTTGTTTCTTCTTCGGGCTTCTGAGCGTTAAAACAAACAAAAAATAATCACATAATGATGCATTCAAAATAAAAACTAAAAAAAGCAAATCATAAAGCAGGTCAAATGTAAACTATAGTACAGGGATAATTACCTCTGCCTGATAACCAGATGAATAAGATCCCTTTTGGCTTTTAGTGAATGAAAAGTCTTTAGGTAAAAAAGTGCGAACATAATTCTTGGACTCTGATGTATCTAAATCTGTCATATCATCATCATCAGATGGGAAGGATCTAGATTCTCCAACGGCTTCTTCAGATTGTACTGAAAGAGATTCGGATGATGAGCCATGAGATAAGTCAGCTTCTGAATGAGATTCAGGATCATTGATTGTCATGTTCGTGGGAGAAAAAACTTCTGAATCAACTCTTAGAAGATAATGAGGATCTTCTTGAGTTTCTTCTTCCGGTTCTTCCTCAGGATGAGTCTCATCTTCTGGAATATTTTCCATGATGCCATCTGATCCTTTCACCACGCTTATCTGTCAAGGATCAATTAAAAAAACATTCTCATTTTTTAATTTTATTGGTTTGCATTCAAAAGTTAGTTTTAATGGTACAAATGGTAGTATTACAACTACAAGACATTTGGTATACCCCGGATATTATGCAGTTTCATTAGGGAACTGAAACTGAGAACTCTATATAATATATATGATGTAGGTAAACATGAAGTCATGCGATAAAAACAAAAGGAGCAGAAAGTTTTTCAGCCAGGAAGAAAAGAAGAAGAAAAAAAGTGCAAGTTTTCCCTCTTATGTTATTTCTTTCGAAAGAACAACTTTGTTTCCACCGCTGCAAAAAGAAAGTATTGGATATTTTTATTTTTCATCTTTTTTCCACTTGATCAATCAATTTCTATCCTTTGACCTGGACATGAACCTGCTGTGCCTGGAGGCATTACATGAAAACACAAGACCAGAAGACCAGTTTCCAATTCAGAGAATGAGAACCGAACATACTATAATCAGGGTGCAAAACGATACCTTCCCTTATTGCTTTTTATTCCTGACCTACAAATGGATTTATATAGTAACGTACTTTGCGAGATGAGAAAAATTCATCTCTTGAGCTTGGTCTAGACTGAGATTATATTTTTCTACACAGAAAAAGAAGAAACAGGTCGGGGATTATTTTTCAAACCCCGTATAAAAAGTAAATTAGTAGTTGAATATTAAAAGGAAACGTCAAAATCTAAATAAGCAAGCTGCTTCCTTCCGTTGAAATCCAACGTTACATGGCTTGTTTATTTTATTTCCACCATGAAAAGTAAAATGCCACTCAAACACAACGACTAATAGTGAATTAATGAGTTTTTCTTTGGGCTTATTTCCACCCAGCAGCATAGGATGAAGAAGAATGAAAGACGACGAATTTTAATTTCATTTGACCTTTCACCTTTCTCCCATGCAGATAAACAATAAATGTATGCAAAGGCGCTCAAGAAAAGAATTATAATCCTTTAATGACCTTTGGGCCATTAAATAATCCTATTATTATTCTCTCATTAGTTTTAAAACCACATATCATCCATTGTGGGGGTTAAGCTTTTTCTTGCTAATCACTTTAGTTTTGGATTTGGAGTGATACGAGTACTACTATGACGTATCAGATTCATTAGAATATTGTTGAATAGTCAATGTCATGACATTTCAATGGTAGATTGTTATGGTCATGGTTCTTATATGCAATGAAATACAACATGAGCACTTGACTCTTGATTGACATTTTGGTGGAAATGAACCAAAACCGAATCGGGCATCCATGTGGTTTCCTCTCCACTTTTCACAGGCTAAAAAGGCCAATTATATTAACTGGTTGAATCCCATCTGCTCTATATAACTATATAGGACCAATAGACCAAATAGCAATCAAAATGCCAAGCATCTCTCCCATTACAAGCTCCCTATATCAATAGATGAGGCGGAGAAAGTGCCCATTAATAGTTGCGACATGACATGACGAACTGAAGAAAGACTGAAAGACCACAGACATAGAATCAATCAAAAGGAGAAAGCTCAGACCCAGAAAATAGAATTTGGCTAATAATAATACAAAGGAGAAAAAACTTGTTGGCATTGTGGGTTAGAAAGTTTACGCGGTTGTCCTTGTTAAGTATCGCAGGGAAACTTTTTTCCAGAAAAAACGAAGAAAAAAATATTTAATGGGGATGCCATTATCGTTGCCATAATTGTCGTCATCTGTTGTGATTTCATTGGAATTCTTTCTATTGTTATGTAAAGTGTTGAATATATTTCAGATGATGATGATGATTTGTTGAATGGATGTCAAATGAAATAAGACAATATATAATCATGACCCCGTTTTACTCTTCTTGAACATTAAAGCATGCCATGATGGCAGATAGTCATGGTCTGGAATTTTAAAATATTTCATTTCCATAATGAACCTTGAATGAGAAGATTGGGTTTTGGAATTTGGCATTGAATTCTTTAGACAAGGAGAACTGCATTGACTTTTGAAATGCTGCAATACTATTTTTGCGGTTAACGTTTTCTTCTCTAATTGGAAATAGATTTCAAAACCAAGAACAGGCAATATTCCATGATTCTGCTCTGACATGACATATACTATATATTACATACAAGCACGAGATGGAAACTGACACAATTTCCTCATTAATTCCTTTCTCCACATATAATAAAATAATGATAGTAGGTGTAGTTAAAATGACTCTTTCAATATCACTCTTTCAAAATAGAATCTGAAAATTCTACTTTTTATTAATGTCTAAATTTAGTTTAGAAACGACGTAATTCAATCCTTGATTTGATTTGATATTTGATGATATAAGAATATTTGCTGATCTTAGCTGGGAGTGGAAGATTACGGAAGATGTCAGATGCCTTTGTAGTTGAAAGAGAGGAAAGTTGATATTTTGGTAATTTCATTAAGAATATTATTATGTCTATAGTTAATCTACACATATCGTGTGGGAAGTTGCTATAATAATGTAGGTGAAAGTGAAAATGCTCCATTTCTCTAATAACAAGAATAAGAGGATTGAACGAATCCAAACTGGTAAGAACCACAACCCAATGTAGAAAACACAGAGCCTCGTGGGGCACAACTACTTTCTACTCAAACCATAATGAATATTACAAGTACACAATAAAACACCTGCTTCCCTATTCCTATTCCTATAATTATATGGAATTATTATTTACTATATGTAACACGTTATTAACTATACATTATTAAACGAGGAAGCATAATGAAATAATTCAAATCCCATTTGGAAAAAGGACGTTACTTTAAAAAAAGTATATTTCATGGCAAAGTACCTCTTTAATGTATATCTGTATGAGATTGAGTGTTTCAATTGTGGGTTTTATTGCCAAATATACCACGAAGCTTTATAATAGAGAAGGAATGAAGGGATGATTTTAGATGTACAGAGAAATGAAGAACTTGTTTGTTGACATTGAGAAGAGAAGCTATTAATATTATTATTATCTCACTACAGAAGAAGGATTTTTAATCCTGCAGCTCCATAATAATAATCTCCCTAAAACCATATAACAAATGTTGTTCATCTATAATAAACTAATTAATTACGATTATAGGATATGTATACCATATATTATTAAATGCTGGTATTGTCATCCTCATGCTCTTCATATTAATCCCCAAAAGATAAATAAATGAAATGAGAAAACTTTTCCCTTCTTGTACTTCCGCTTTTACTTTATTCTACGTAATACTTACTAATGACATGAATTGTTATGGCATTGATTGGGATTTCTGAAGAATCATGACAAACAAATCCTATAAAAGCCCTTGATAAAAACCTAAAATCCCCATATGGTTTTTCTTCCTTATATCCTTGTAACCAAATGCCAATAGCCAATACCCTTAACATGATTACTCTTAGGAATTATAAAAAAGGATTTTAAATTAGTATTAGAGTTAGATGATGATGACGATGGTTGGAATGAGGAGGATAAAGTGCGACATGAAAAGTGCATCTAAAGCTTAAAGAAAGAGAAAGTATAGAGCCTGAGGAGTTTCATTTCCTATACACACAATATATGTAGGTATACTATATATAGCCATTACATAATGGTCAAAAGTCTTTCTCAAAAGGTTTTTCAAACTAAATTTTACGAAAGAGTTACTTCTACTTCTAATAATAGGGTTTTTCATTCCTCAGAAACAAAAATCAAAAGGGTTTTCCAAAAATACTATAACCCAAGGTTAATTTAAGGTTTTTATTTTGTAACCTGGATATGTTTCTGTTCCTGATTTTATTAATTCCAAACTGTAATTTACCTCCTGTAAAACAAGTATTGTTAATCTTATTAAGAAAACCCTGTGTACTGTTCTTGGGGAGGTAGTTGAGGTTGAGAAACCAATTGATGGCTAAAAATAGAATATCCTTGTGTTGTCAAGCCAGTGTATGACGTGGTGACATGACTATGACAAAAAGGGCAACCAGCTACACAATCTGGGTCAAAATAAATCCCTGTGCAGTACTTTATATTCCTTCATAAATAAAGTACTATATAACTCTCTGAACATGAACCCATGCAACTCATACCATACCACATGAAGATGATTGTACTTTAGAAAAATTGGGACTTTTATATTACAGAATATATTATATTCAAAGTTTTACGATCCAATCGTATAAAGGGAAATTGTAAGACTCCCTTTCTGTTCTGGAAGTAGATCTAGAGATTTATTAAGACATCACATCCACAATGCAAAAACTCTAGCTGTTTATCACGTAGATGAGTGTTGGGGAGAAATGGAAAATGAGATTATTCAAATACATTGACCTTTCTAACCCAATTTATCAATTTATTAAATTTAAGGCAAGGGTGGTTGGTGGAAATGGGGGTGGATGTGGATGTATTATATATTGATAAGAAATAAAATCTTACAGTCACACCGCAACATCTAACAAAATCCGGTTGCACACATGGTTGTAATTTTCCAAGTTCCTTAAGATCCCATTTACTTTGGCCGTATACACGTGGACATTCCCCTTTTTGAATACATGGACAATCCGTTTCCTTATTTCCAGTTCCAGGAGTTGATGATGTAACAAACACCACACCTATTGTCAATAGTATAATTCCAATGCCAGAAGAGATGAACACACCCCCCGTGTGCCCCATCATGAAACTTTAGATGTTTCAGAAGCGATGATTTCAACGCTTTTTTTCAAAAACTTTAAACTAATACTAATAGTAATTAATGTACCTGCTGTACTTTAAGCACAAATGTTTTAACTTAAAAGTTTTAATTTAAATTTAAATCACAAATTTTAATTTTGATTTGAAGAGCAAAGTTGATTGTTGTTGACTGGAGGTGAGACTGGTGTTAATTGAGGGGTAGCTTTTGTGATAATTGTGAGGTGAGAGTGATTTGTAACGGGACCCTTGAATTTATCCCCATATAGGGTACCTTTCATTTGATTATATTATTGTAGGAAGGCAGAGTACAGTGGATTCTATTTAAGAACAAAACAACACCTTCCATTCTTGTTAGAAGAGTCCAGTTAAGAGTTCCGGTTAAAAGAGTTATTTTTATAAATGACCTGAATTCCATTTCCTACCTGGCTTCCCTTTTTCTTATATACCTTGGATTTTGCTTTATGCTACTATTACCAAAGCAAAAGAAAAGCCAACCGATATGCTTATAGAGGAGGATTGACGAAGGTGATCGGGCCAGAGATTATATTTATGTCATGTCAAGGTAAATGTATATTTTATACAGATATTTTTATTTAAAGACATAACAAGAGAATCACTTTCAACCTAAAGCCAAAGTGAAAAATCTAGCCAAAATCTTATTGTTGCAGACTCCATGGGGGTTGTTTCACTCTTAATATATATTCCTAAATATTGCTATTTTCTACCGACACGACATCAAACATTTATTTCATTTCAGTTTTCTCCATTTCCCCCTTGAGCTTACTATTACTATTAGACG